>NNCF01126738.1:53895-75062 GCA_002313205.1 Laupala kohalensis | reverse complement strand
TATATATATATATATATATATATATATATATATATATATAAAATCGAAACCTACTGTTTCTTTCATGTGAATTGAAGCCTTCAACTTGTAGTCTGAAAACCTTCTGTTTTTTGTGTAATTTTACAAATTTCGTAGCGCTTCTCGTGTGCTAATTCCGTGTTCATTCTGTTTGTTAGTGTATTATAATAGTTAATTAGTGTAATATAATAGTGTATTATCTTCTTTATATTTCACGTGAATATTTTACTTACATTTATTCAATATTTTCGAACAATATTTGGGTAAGAGACATTTCGCACAAGAGTACAAGTTTTTAGGGTTCTAATGACCTTGATGTCGACGAGCCGTAAAGCCCCACCAAAAAATGTTCACTTTCTTCTTCCACTTTGCTTTTGTTCTTTACTTTTATTCTCTTTTCTATTGATAAAATTCTTTTCTATTTTTAATCTTCAGATTTTATAATTTTTTTCATTTCGCATATTGATATTTCGCACTGTCATTTTTATCGACATTTTTATTTAGATATGTGAGGCTTTACCTAGATGTTTGCAACCACTTAAGACCCATAATAATAATAATAATAATAATAATAATAATAATAATAATATAGCCCCTGATCCTTATCAAATACCTAATGATCCGTATGGTCGAGATATTCGGCGAGTTCCACACTCGGGAAAGTGTCACTACGGCTCTTCCCTATTGTGGGAAACTTCAAGGAAAAAAAACAAGACTTTTCTGTGGTCTTGACAGTAATGTATGATTCATTTTGGGTCAGTAATAATTTCATTATGTCAGGAATAAATCCAACCGTATATTATGGGCTTGAGTGTCGTTTCAAAACGATTTTAGTTAGATGGTAGTGTTAACTATCTTCTTTCCTGATTAATTTTTTCTAATTATGGCACGTAATGTAGTTTAAGCTTAATATATTATTTATTAGAAATTGTCGAATAATTTTCATTTTCTTACTAACCCGCTGATGTAATATTGGAGTATGAATTGTATACAAAACGTATTCCGAGCGAATGATAATGATTTGCTGATATGAAGTAGGGAGTGAACAATGTCCAATATAATGATCGAGCTCCATAAAGTCATTGGTAGCTGAATATATCAGATGAATCGTCGTGTAACTAACAGATATTTGGGAAACAAGTGTCTACCATATTATTCAAGTTAATGTTTTTTTAAGTAAATGCTGTGTTATACACTTTTCCGTCATTTCAACGTTTTTTTTCGTCTCCTGATTGAATATAAATTTAATTCACTTTATTTTTATATTTTTGTAATTGTCAAAATATTATTTTAATTGCTTGAATGATAATAAATAAAAGGAGGCAAAGAAAATAACACACATTCCATATGTTGTCAAAATTTCCAAATTTTTTAAAATAAATTTAATTTATTTAATTGAAACAAAATTTCTTCGTTGTAGTCAGTTTAACTATTTAAGAAAGTGTAATTTACTTTCAATAGATTGTCGTGAACCCAATCATTTATAAGGTAACTCGAAGTTTACAGGTAGCGATACTCGGACTCCTCGTGACGTTTTTGTTTTCATTATTCCAAATTTGCTTCTGATTCATTCTGTCGCTGACTGTGACTGATTTTCTGAGGTCGTTTTAAGAATTCGAGGGGAGGCAAATTTGAGAACCACTGCTGATGGTTTACGAGTTCTAGTCTGCTGAAAATGATGTGTACAACATAACGACGAAAGGTGTTCCGAGGTTCCGACGAAGTGTTCCCAAATGCACCAGTAAATGCTTGCAAATGACGGGGTGTCCTCCGGGTGATCACTCAATGCTGCGCTAATATTCCATAAGTGTTCCTGAGATACACTTGTGTGAGCGGGTGTGCCTCGCATATGAAGGGAACACTGGTTTGGGGAGGCCGCTCACGCAAGTCTGCCTCGGGAACACGTGGGCCGCGTTTAGAGATTATTCGGGGTACTACCCGTCATTTCGAGGTGTTTACTTATGCATTTGGGGAACACCTCTAAGAGACATTTAATTTTCATCGAAGAATGGCCATTCCGAAGCGTATGCCATTGTGATACTCCGTTTCCGAAACACTTGCAGCGCGTGATCATTCTTTTTTCACTTATCCTTATCTCATTTTAGACAAGGACCTACGATTTTGCCCATATGAATTTTTGAGATTTTTATGTTGAAAATATTAATGTTGTTTACTGAAAATGTTGGTTAATGATGTTTCGGTATTATTAGCGTGCAACGTTCAAACTATGTTCAGTCTTTGCTTTTGACGAATATTGAAAAGGAGACGGTGTTTAGTTTTTGAAAACACGAACTAAAAGAAATAAAGTATATCGTAGAGAAAGAAAGCCTGTATTCTGGAATGACTTCTATATTTTTATTTCGAAAAGATAACATGTAATTCCTCCTCACCTGAATCTGCTTGCGTATTTTCCTTTCCAAGTGAAACAATGCTAAATTGTACATTTAGTTATGAGTTAGCAACTAAACAATTTTTTGATAAGGGCCCTAATGACCTTGACGAACCCTAAAACCTCACAAAATTTAAAAAAAAATAATTTGCACTCTCGAAAATTCTTTGTTATTTTTTTTACCCATTAATACGTGATTTTATTTGGAATTACGCGATAATTTGAATTAATCAAACGTGAGACATTATATAAATAATGAGACTGGACGAAAAAACTAAACGAGTACAAACTTAAAAAAACATTAAAGTAGTAAACTGGCTAAAAATAAATTGAGAAGTCTTGTAATGACTTCGTCGTAGGCAATATGAACTAAAACACGGTGTAAATGAATTAATGTATTTTTGTAGAAAACTAATTATTATTGCGAATAAATAAATAAATTGGAAACAAAATTGTGTATGAATTAATAACGCTTTCGGGTCGTCGCGTCTGGGGCACGTTGCAGCGGAGACTGTGTAAGTTCAG
This sequence comes from Laupala kohalensis, assembly GCA_002313205.1. Taxonomy (NCBI): domain Eukaryota; kingdom Metazoa; phylum Arthropoda; class Insecta; order Orthoptera; family Trigonidiidae; genus Laupala; species Laupala kohalensis. Next base: position 72,130 of record NNCF01126738.1, on the reverse strand, counting down.
AAACTATCTTCCCATATCTAAACTGTAATGTTACACGGAGATATCTCTTCGATTATTAATTATTTTAGAATTCGCGTAATTAAGGAAGAACCTGAGCCTTTTTGCTTTCTTTTCTCATTAACTCGGCTCTTGCGAGATCACCCTCTTTTCTATGAGGAACCATACGATATAGCATTTATAAAACGTTAAATACGTCCTTCTCGAGATTAACTTCTCGCAAGCAAAATGGAAATAAACTTAGAGCCATGTTTGAGAAGTTCTTCAAATTTATCTTCGAGTGTCGTATCTATATAAATTTGTTTGTGTGTTATACAATGACCTATATGGGTGTTGCAAACGATGGAATATTATATGGAGGGGGAATATAATAGAGTTACATTTCAACAGCTCGGCAAGGGACCAACTCGGTATTATTTCCTTACCATCCTCTTACGTTTTTCCCGAGTTCACTCCAATTTCGTATCTGGATACCAGATTTGCTTCAGATTGTGCATTTAATGTTGATATAATAAAATATTGATTACCCACGCAAGTTACATTTGCAAATTTACCAATAGGTTACAACAAGGTTTACTAACTAACAAAAAAGGAGATAAATATTACATAATTTGGCTTTTGTGGTGAGGTTAATGGAAGTTGTAGTATTACACCTAGTATACAGTCCTGTGTCCCCCATGTTTTTATTACTTTTAAACGGAATTATTTCATATACTCAAATAGTAGTCGAATAATTGAGAGTGAAAATAAAATTTTACGTCTTCTTAAAAGGTATCGTGTACTATAAAAAACAACACACAATAGAGTTAATATTTCAAAGCTTAAACATAAAAAATGATCACAAATGAGTGTCAAAGAAAATTAATTCCGAAGTTACTTATAATGCAGCAAATTTTAAATTGTCAGTTAACGATGATCGTAAATGAAACAGAGAGCGTAAGAGGAACGCGTGTTAAATGAAGAGGTTAAGTGAAGTTAGAACGCGAGCTCCACGAGGAAGAAAGGAAGCTGATGTGAGTTTCATGAGAGGAAGTTAAAATTATTAATCATATGGCCAGGAAATGGAGATGGGATTACGAACACGGTATTATCCCATTTATTGGGAATGTCGTCCTAACATTCTCTTATTAGGTTTCTGCTTAACGTAGTATGAGCGGAGCGATTCATTTCTGAATGCGATGTATTTCGTTCTTGAATTGTGTTGATTATGAATTATGTGTTAAAGTCGCTGAGTGCCGAGGTATAAGGAGCGATATTGACTTTCCGGATCGCTATTGCATTAGATAGAGAAAATTGGTAGTCCGTTTTAAAAATACTTTTATTAATTAATAATTTAATTACACCGAATACGGATTAATACCGGCCAAAAAGGACGAATCTTCTTCGACATACATTCCGAAATTTTCTTTCTGAGGATATTATATCAGGAAACCTTAACATTTATTTTCAAAAATTTCATGAACGTTTTTTTTCGTGCATTACTACGTAGGAAGTATAGAGTGTTGAAGTATAGAGAACTGCCCAATACAAATTTTTTTTCGTTCTGAATGTTTTACCTTTGAAGTAATCTGCCTGTCAATTTCGTGTAATTTATAATTTTATTATTATTATTATTAAATTCTCTGCTTCAGTGACTCAAATGACAATTATGTTTGCGAGCCCTAAAGTCCCAACAATATTAATCGTAATGACACTTAATTGAAATTGAAAGGATGTGGAGGACTGACCTGACCTATCATTATCTAGTCTAGAGAAATTGAACCTTCTTCAGTACCTTTTCCTACCAATGCGAAAGTCCGAAATGTATCTAACTGTCCGGAAATTTCTGCAAAATTGTTTCATATCAAGGAAAACCTGACATGTGTCCCGTAATCCCCTTTATTATTCAGCGTAGAGCGGAAAATTTACAAAGGACACGTACGTAATAATAATAATATTAAATTTTCAAAGTGTCTCAGATGTTGCGGGGAATTTTCTGATGTAATGATCCATATACAAATCTTTGTCACCTGCAACTGACAGCTCGTTCCCTCAGCGACCGCCCCCGCGCGGAGGACTGGGTGCGGCGAAGGCTCCGTCCTCAGTATGTGGGTCAACGTGCGGGCGTGGCGTCGGCGGCGGGGGTCGCGGTTCGAGTCCTGCTTACGACACGTGAGCGGCCGTTGCGGCTTCGGTTGCGGCGCCCAGCTACGCGACCTCTTCGTTTATTACATTATTATTATTATTATTATTTTGGGGGGGACACTTTAAGACTCCCCAACAATTAGGTCATTAGAGCCCTCACATATCTAAACATAAAGACGATAGGAAATGATTAAAACACTTGAATAATAAATACATGATATATTGAATCAATCACACATTTCACTTGCACATATATTGTAGACAATCATATTATGTTCACCAACCACTTTCTACCAACACATGGTATATTAATTCCTTAAAAAAGTGTTGTATCAACAACCTTTCGGGACAAATTTCTGTCCCCTCATCAGGTTGCATTTCACATTAATTCCTCATTGAATCGCAAGTCCATACTTAAAAAATAAGTTAAAACATTTTCCCGAAATACACAACGTCTTGAAGATAAATATAAGATATCTTGTAGAAACTAGTTGGTGAACTGGTAGGAACTGATTGGCGAACATAATATGATTATCTATATGTAATATGTGCAAGTGTGATTGATTTATTAACAGACAATCAAAGTGATGTAATAAATAACACCATATATTAATTAATGCAATTTCTGAATGACAGGAAAAAGAAAAATGAAGTAAGGATGTACATTACATCTTCCCGAGAACTTGTGGGAGCCCCGATAGAGAATAAAATTTGATAGAAAGAAATAATATTTAAAAAAAAGATTTTTTTAAAAGAACGAATATTGTATACCGTGACATTCATCTATCTTCAATACGGTGTGTGGTTCTGTTCAGTGACTCTATTAGTGCTCTGTCACTTATGACATCCTGACACTGACTATTCAAGATCGTATAATCCGTCTAGCAGTTCAAAATGTTGAAATAGTTGATTGTTGGTTCTTGGGCATGTGGGTATTATTGGTAACGAAGAAACTAATGAGGCAGCGAAGCGGAGAACTCACTAGGCAGTCCATGACATTTTAATCGATCCTACGTCGGATTCAAAGNCGGTGTTCGCGACAGGTTTTCTCGAGGTTCTCCCGTTTCCCCTGCCTATCATTCCATCACAACATTCATCCCTCATCTCATTTGCACACCAACTCTAATCACCGTGGCTTCTTAAAGCCAGAGCGCCGTTGACGAGCCCTAACCCCCCCCCCCCCCAAATAAAAAAAATTTAAAAAATAATAAAAAAACCTTATCGTGGAACACTTTCTTTTAGAGTGTGTCAAATATAGTACCAGACGACGGAGACACAATCTACTCAACAGTTTGGACGTTATGTTTGGGCAAAATGAACCGATTTTGATACGCCTTTCTAGATTCCTTCAGGAATGTGACCTTTCGCACCTTATTTGATCCTTTTTTTTTGTATGCCATTACTGAAATCGAAAAACGAATCGGGGTTCCTCCAAGAAGTTCTCGGGAGGATTTAGATTTAAATCTCTCCCCCCCCCCTTTCATTAAATTTACACTTTTCTCTCTAAATTCTCGTCTGAAATTACTATTCCCGCAGGGGGCTCAGTTTCGGCTGAGTCTGGGCTTGGCAAACCCACGGCCTTGAGCTGAAGACTGATACTGCACCACCAGTCCCCGGACACCGTAAACTTTGGACATGCTTCAGCGACTACCATTGGTGGAAAGTTGCGTGTTGCGAAGAGCGAGGTTCTTGCCTTCATTGGCTGGATCGCGAGTACGGATTAAAAGTCTAGTGGTGTTTTGTAAAAACTTTTGATCAATTACGTCAGTGAAAATGAGGGATTGTAACACACCAATACTATCAAGTTTCTACCATTAATGGATAACATTTTCACTGGATATCTATTTGAGATAGAATAAGGAATAAAATAGAAAATGTGCGATAGAACAGACATGCAACAAAACTCATGCGAACAAAGCCCCAAATTCTCAGATAGTAATGATAATGCTGATGCACTCAACGGAGTTCCTATTCGTTTGCACGGAGGTTACAATTCCACCTAGCATACTTTCATTAAATAACGTGAATTTTAGGATTCATCAAATCGTGACCATAAACTTTCATACACTATTTATACTTCGAGATATTATTGAATTAATTTTAATTTTCATTGCGTACCTTAAATATACTTCGTACAGAGGATACAGGTTATGTTGAACAATGGTTAATTAGGCAGCTTCAAACTTATTTTTGACATAAAAGAAGCGGCAGCTTGTAAAATAAACACACATCTACTACTCTTCCTCTTCGCGGCAATAACATCAGACTATTTATGAGAATTTTTTACGATGGTAATATCTAATTTATTATAAATTCTTCAGAGGCGTCTATCTGTACTGTTTTTATAAACTACTGTAGATGATTTTGACAGATTTTATTTACTTGTCGATATTTAAGCTCAATCTTAATGCAGTGGAGATTTTTTATTTTTATTTTTGAACGTGAAAGGTAAAAAGGGTTCTTCTTTGAAAATTTTCCTCTTTGAAAATTGAAAATAATGCTTAAGAACCATCTCAAGGCATCTAGTAAGACAAATTGACGAAATTGAACAAGGGAGACAACACCTCACCAGAACCATACCGAGGTAGTTACTTTGCACGGAGGTAACATGTCGCACATTGTGTGCTTATTTGTATAACGAAAATAAATTAGTTATTTTTCAACTTGAATTATTTAATTATACTGAAATTATAAGCGGAGTGTTCTCTCAGCTAATCTGCACTGTTAATTGCTCTACGACGTAAACATTAACTGAATGGAATGCAAATTATAATTAACCCCAGATTCTATAGTTTTATTTTATAGTTTTATGAGTTTTGTAGACCTTTTTTCGCGGTTCGTTTAGAAAATACGTTCTATAATCAAAATTAAGAGTGCGACTGGTACGTCCAAGAGGGCTATTTTTTATATGACGTCTGATCCGCGACTACGACGTGGTCTTACCAGAATGAAATCGTGTAACTAAATGTACAGCTTCTGTTAATTCCTGTTAGTGAGTGTGTTGCATTTCATACAGGTGAAGAACTGTGCGATTTTCTTCTTTCAACTCACTATTTACTCAGTATATTGTCCCGACATAACGTCACACTGAAATATAGAAATCTCTTAGATTGCGGTGAACCTCACCGCCAGGTAACAGATTAATCATGTTACGTCGAATGAAAATGGGTGACGGGACCGGGGTTCGAACCCGGGGCTCAAGGTCCCGGGTTTGAACCCCGGTCCCGTCTCCCATTTTCATTCCAGGTAACATGATTAATAAGTCACACTGAAATGTTCTGAGCAATTGAAATGAAAACAATTTTGGGTTTTAGTGTACACCTGGACGTTGACGAGTCCTAAAACCCCACAAAAGTTTACACCCATGCTTGTATTAGTCGAAACCAATGCGAAAACACCGCTGATCATTTTGTTTAATGTAATTTTATGTAAAGGAAACGATAACTCCGTAACAATTATGTCATTTACATGGCTTGTGTGTGTGTAGTTTAATTGAGTAAATATGCTCTATTGACCTTGTTGTTGGCGAGCCGTTAATAATAGGACAATGCAATAATGGAGATAAAAAAATATTAACAAATGAAATACTCTGCTTATAAGTGCGCGTATATTTTGTAATCATTTGTGGCTTCGATGGAGATTGTAAGTTTTTTTTCTTTTTGCCTTAAGAACCAAAGTACCCTGGTTCGAATACGGTGCTGGCGGTCGCCTGAAGACGGACGTTGACAGAACGTCCGAATCGTTCAAAACGAATGTACGCGTGTTGTGAAGATACAACACGTGAAGAGGATGGATAATGTCCAAAAAGATAGAAATAAAAATGATAATATAACTTCGTCAAGAATTTCCTACGGAGAACTGAAATTGTGTTAGTAGTGAGCCTTATCCCGGAGAGTATTTCTCATCCAGGATATCTTTTTGCTATCCATATTTCAGTAACGAAATGCGAATATGAACCTTCTTGTAATTATTTGTTGCGAAGATTCATTGGACATAATTCAAACCGATGAACCGATGGAATTTGAATTCTCCAATCACCAATTTGAGATGAATTAAAACAAATGAAAAGGCAAATGAAATTCCAAATTAAGGACCTAAAACATGAAAACAATTTTCGTTATTAAAATATTTTTTCTGTTTTAATGTTAACGTTTGAGACGTCATTATACCTTATATAACTTACGCAAACACAATTTTAAATATTCCTCGTTCAAAATATGCTGCGCTTAATAGGTCATCATCATCATGGTATCCTCAAGGCGTTGGCGAACTGATGTCTACTGACGAAATACCTACTTCTAATGAAGAAGATGGTTAATAAATGAATTTATTTATCAGGCGTTGTAATGTGTTAATATCGATTTATTGCGTAGTATTGTAGTAATAAATTTTCAGCAGGTTAGTTGTCGTTGTCAATAGTTAGAAAACATTCATTTACATCCTTCTTTAAGGCGATACTGAGTATATTCTAAACAGTTCTATTATACCAAACTGCAGTCCGTTTACAGGTTTGTTCCCCCCAGGAGACTTACATCTAGTAAGTACGTGGTTCGGGGAACGCGGGGACTGGCATTACTTCCCCTTACTTGTGAAATGCTCCTTCCTTTCTCTTTCCTGACCTTCCTTGGTCACCTCTTGTTCTTTTCGATCCCAACGCTAGTAGGTTGCGAGGGCTGGGGTATCTTTCATTTTCCTCGTTGTAATGTTTTAATGTAATGATATGTTGTTATTCAGGAGGGTTTTTAGTGGGTATTGTTGAATCATTCGGCGAGTCCCACACGCGGGGAGAGTCATGTTGGCTCTCCCTAGTGTGTAACAGCATTTTACCTGCCTGTACAGAATTTTAGGGCTCTAATGATTTCCATGCCGAAGAGCCGTAAAGCCCCTCACACACAAAAGAAATACATGTTTGTTGATAGCACGGGCAAACATAGCCAATTCTTATTAAACTCATTCGTATAACTACATCGACTGTGTGTATAATATTTGTATGTAACGTTTTCCCCTTTCAAATTAGTATAAAAAGTATGTATAAAAATTGCGACCGAGCATAACGGTTTCGTGAGTCTCACCCCAGAAGATGTTTAATAGCTTTCTCAAATGTCCGGTGAGAAATGGATTAATGTGATGTAAAATTACTCTACATTTAAAAATTTACTAAAAATCAAAGTAATTTTCCATCACTTTCGTTACTTTTTTTTGAAAAGAATTGTTTCGTCGATAAGACGCAATGTATTACATCAATTATAATTGAAATTCTTTCATTTAAAAGACCGGTGAGGTATGTTTCGCAAGTTGAAATCACAGTGAGCACGTGTTTTCTGAAGTTATATAACTGTATTTGGAATGAGCATACCGTCCCTGCTCAATGGCGTGAGGCCATAATCATTCCACTTCCGAAGGAGGGAAAAGATCGTTCAAACCCGTCACACTTTCGACCGATTTCTCTGACAAGCTGCGTTTGCAAATTGTTAGAAAAAATGATAAATCGTCGCCTTGTTTGGTCTCTGNGACGCTAGACCACCTTATTGCGTTGTCATCTACCATCTCATCAGCTTTTGTATTAAGGGAACACCTCGTGGCTGTATTTTTTGACTTGGACAAGGCTTATGATACAACCTGGAGATACGGAATCTTACGCACATTGCATACGTGGGGATTCCGTGGTTGTCTTCCTCTGTTCCTGGAGAGCTTCCTATCGCAACGCTCTTTCCGCGTTCGCCTTGGTACTTATTTGTCATCGAGTCATCCTTTGGAAAATGGTGTCCCTCAGGGTTCAATCTAGAGCGTCACTCTCTTTGCCATAGCCATAAATAGCATTGCGTCATTGGTTCGAGAACCGGTACATCCGTCTCTCTTTGTTGATGACTTCGCCATCTATTGTTCGTCTAGCAGCATCTCTGTCATCGCGAGGCAACTGCAATTGGTTTTAAACCGTTTACACGAGTGGAGCATGTCTACCGGCTTTAGGTTTTCTGTATCCAAGTCATGCTGCATGCATTTTTGTAGGATATACCATCTCCATAATGATCCAAATCTTTTTCTTGGGGGCCAACGTCTGCCCTTCGTTGACTCCGCAAAATTCCTGGGTCTCACATTCGACCGCACACTAACTTGGCGCAATCACATCCGAAATCTACAATCCCGGTGTAATTCTTCCCTCAATCTCCTTCGCTGCTTAAGCGCATCATCATGGGGCGCAGACCGCACTTGCCTTCTTCGTCTGTATAGAAGTCTCGTACGGTCTGTATTAGATTATGGCAGTATTGTATACGCCTCCGCATCACCGTCGACACTCAGGACACTTAACAGTATCCATCATGCAGGAGTCCGCATTGCAACTGGTGCTTTCCGCACTAGTCGCATAGAGTGCTTGCTAGTAGACGCTGGCGAACCATCTCTTAACAGGAGACGTGACATTCTACTTGGATCTTACGGAGTGAAACTGATGGGGATTTCAAGTCACCCCACTCGGCAACACCTTCATTCGCCGAAATTTATTACATCTTACGCTGCAAGACCTTCGTTACCCCGCCCAGCGGGTGTTCGGTTTAAAAAACTGCTAGATGAAAATTTTATCACACTACCTCCCCCAGTGAAATACCCACACTTTCTCACACCACCTTGGTCCCTCATGCAACCAACCATTGACTTTCGGCTATCTCACCTTTCAAAGCAAGACACTCCAGCTGTTGTGTTTCAACAGCACTTTGGAGAACTAAGAAACCTCTATTTGGATCACATGTTCATATACACTGATGGCTCAGCAATGAATAATTCTGTTGGTGCTGCTTTCCACTGCGATAGGGCCACCCGTTCTTTTCGCCTCCATTCCTTTTGCAGCGTGTACACTGCTGAGAAATTTGCAATCCTTGAGGCGCTGAAGTTCATTCAGCTATCTTCAATACGGCGTGTGGTTCTCTGCAGTGATTCTATTAGTGCTCTGTGGTCAGTGTCTTCACTGTACACTTCTGACACCCTTACGCTGACAATTCAGAATCTAATAAGCCATCTAGTGTCTAGAAATTTTGAAATAGTTCTTTGTTGGGTTCCTGGGCACGTGGGTATTATGGGTAACGAAGAAGCTGATGAGGCAGCGAAGTGGGGAACCCAGAGGACAGTCCTTGACCTCTTATCTGTTCCTACGTCAGATTCAAAGGTTGCAATAAGATCGTCTCTTCTTGGGACATGGGAAGCCGAATGGGAAACTCGCGCCTTCAAGCTGAGAAAGGTAAAAGACTCCATTAAGACCTGGGTGTCATCATCCCGTGCGAACAGACGTGAAGAAGTAATCCTTACACGCCTTCGTATTGGCCACTGCTATCTTACCCATGGTCATCTCTTACGCGGTGAACCTCCCCCCGTCTGTGAAACTTGTAACAAGATTCTTACCGTGGAACACTTTCTTCTGGAGTGTCCCAAATTTAGTACCAGCCGACAGCGACACAATCTACCGAACAGTTTGAACATTATGTTGGGACAAAATGAACTGATTTTAATGCGCGTTTTTAGATTCCTTCAAGAAATCGGCCTCTGGAACAGTATCTGATCTATCTTCGTATGTATTTACTCAAATCTATAAACGAAACGGGGCTCCTCCCACAATTTCTCGGGAGGGTTAGGATTTAAATTTGTTTAATTTTAATTTCGTTTATTTTTTCTCGAAATTTATTCTTTTCTTTATTTTCGATTTTTAGAATGCTTTCATACAATTCTTTTTTCTTATATTTTGATTTATCTTTGGATCTATTGTAAATCAGGAGGGTTTTTAGTGGGTAGGGTTGAATCATTCGACGAGTCCCACACACGGGGGGAGTCATGTTGGCTCTCCTTAGTGCGTAACTGCATTTTCCCTACCTCTACAAGTTTTTCGGGCTCCAATGACCTTTGATCTCGACATGAGCCGTAAAGCCCCACATAAAAAACAAACAAACGTGTTTTCTGTTTATTTCTGCCGGTTTCGGGTATTTTAATGATTTAATTCTACGTTCGCTAGTGCTACCTTAAATGTAGTTCGTAATGAAAGAAATATATTTTGGGCATTTCTGATTGTTGCATATTATTCTTTATTGTTCCGTTTGGCTCAGCATAGCCTACGTCTAATTTTACATGACACGTTGCGCATAGCGCATGCAGTTCCAATACTTTATTTGCAGTTGATGAAACTGGAGTAAATCAACGGCTGTAAGGTTTACCGTTGTATCGTGGAGAAGTAGCCTTTGAATTAAATAATAAATAAAAAACTCTTTTAAAAACAAACTTTTATTTACACCATGTACTAAATCGAATAAAATAAGTTAAGGTTTGTATAAATGTAATGAAGGAAATGCCAAATGCTAATACCTCCATATTTCACGTTAATAGATCCTAATAATATTAATAATAAAAAACGAACTTCCTATCTTTATTGCTGAAAATGATTTAATATTTTATGTTAAATTATTTGTCTTCAAAAAACTTGTCCCGCTAATTGTTCATTGATATCAAATTATTTTAAATAACAAATAACGGTTGGTAAGTTAGTTGTTTTACAAGACGGTGATCGGTTGGTAAGTTAAGTAAAGTTTTTTTGTTATTACAATTCTCATATATTCTATATTTTCATGTCAATCGTATTTGGCAGAATATTTATCTCCTTCACAGTCTCCGGTATTAAAATATATTGCGTTGTACAACTTTTTTACAAATACTTTCTTCTCTAAGAGGAAGTTAAATCTCATTATCGATATTATCATGTCGTATTTCATCCCATTCCTCTTCTCGATTCATTTTCTGAATAGAGGTGTACATAACTTAAGTGACTTACTTTTGCCTTGTCTGACTACTTCATTTATATTAAAAAATTGAGCGCCAGCTCCTATGTTTGCATAAACTCACACTTTTGTTCGTAGAATGTGAAAATGGGAACATCGTTATATATTAATTCATCGCTTGTGAAGCTTGCGAACGAATATTTTATTCTGTAAAGTTGATTAACAAATTTATGCTGGAAGATGTTTGTTTTTATGCAGAACATATTAGAAGTAGTTCTTGACTTACCCTCGTATTTGTAATGTGGCCTGCGTAAATCTCTTATACTGGTTCTCGTGCTGGTTCACAAAATAAATAATTTTCAAGTCGGTTCTTCAAAGAACAAAATCTTTATTGCAGAAATGATTAAAACCTGTCTTGGAATTAAAATAAAAGGAGATTGACACAACACGACATGTGACGGATTTAATGCTCCGCTTGAACTAGTTTCTCACGTATATCACAGGGATGCGGCGTCGGTGGCAGCAATCCACGGAACTCAGTGCTCTTCTGCGTAGAGGTATAGCCAGTGAAAAGCTTCTTCGTGGTGTCTCTCGTGTGTGGCCTTCGAAGTCGCAGTCGCCAAGTTCGGAGGACGGAATTTCCTCAGCCTCAGGGCGTTGTCAGTGTTGAGCTTCGAAGATCCTTTTGAATGTATGTCTTCAGGATGTGATTTCTCCGGGGTTCAGCGTCGGTGAAGTTTAAATGTATATCGTTAGGATATAGTTTCTCCGGACTTTGGCGTGGTTTAAGTTCAGCGTTGAATGGTTTCTAGACTCGTTGAAATATGTATCCAGGATTGCAGAAATACTTATTGTCAGAATCGCAGAAGTATATCGCCAGAATATGATTAGGATTCAGCATAGATTAGAATTCAGCCAGGAATTCGGTATGGACGAAATTCAACTTAGAACGTTTCAGAGCTCGTGTACAGCGTTGTGCTCTCGACGCAGTTCATCAGGATAATGAAAGTTTCGTTGCTATCCGCTCGAGTTCTTAAATAGAAACATATGACGGTCTAGGGGCATAACACTGTCTCGTAATTCATTTCTTGAGGATAAGTGGCAAGTTATATGCGTGTGAAGGTATGTACCTTATTGATGTGTAGGAATAGCGTTCCTACATCAACTTTGTTAATAGGCGTCGGCGTTACGGGGGAGAATCATTGATACGTATTTGGTGGTACGTATTTGGTGTATAATATGTAGGGAAGGGTGTCCCTACACTTGTATGTAAAATTTCTTATTAACTTCCTAAAACCGAATGTTCTGTCTTATACTTCTCAAGTTATCATGTAATCATTGTACGCACAGTATTCAGAAGCTAATTTTTATCTTATACGCACAAATCGCATTATTACATGGAAGGATGAGTATGCGTTAATTCATGATACTTGTCCTAGTAGGTAGCAGATCGTTTTTAACCTTGCTAGTCCAAACAACAACAGCACTGATTGCGTTTTATGGCTAGGTTTTCGATTTTTTTCGAATTATTACAAATAAATTTTTAATCATTGAAAGGAGTACATTTAATACAAGTAACTCATATTATCTTCCGCAGCGCATTTTGAGCAGACATGAAGGGAATAAAAATAGAGAATCACTTTATTATTTAAAAAAGTAATGTTACTTGTAAAAAATGATAAAATAAACGTTGTTTGAGCTCTGATTGGAATGAAAATAAAGGCATACACGTTCGTGGTAAATGGTTGCATTTTTTAAAAATGTTTTGTGATTATTGAACAGTATGTTGTGGTTTTTTTGCTATTACAAGAGAATGTTGCTCTATTTCAACTTGACGTGCCATCCTAAGAGATACTACCACAATTCATCAGTTTTTCAAAGCTGAATTTTGCCAGAATTTGTGAATGGATTATTTTAAATTCTAGATTAACAACATCGATCATAGATTTTGTTTCATTACTGGGAGCCATTTTAAGTAAGCTTATGAAGTGGCATTATCTGAAGGAAAAGCGTGAAATATTGGACGTGAACTATGTGTCTTATATTGTTTCATCTGTTGACTTAAACGTGAGCCTGGTGCTTGAGAAAGCGACAGTTCGGAAAGCAACTTTTCGATTGCAAACAATGCGAAGTAATACGGTTCGAGTATGCCATTCCATTATTCATTAGTTCAGCGCAACGCGACCAGAGTAGGGTGTCTAGCATTGTGCGGCGACTGCAGTTCCTTACCCGTTTAGTCTCGCAGCCTGGCGATGGTAGGAGATCGGGCGGGGTCCGTGACCGCCTGCGGGGAGCACTGACGAAATCTCGCATTACGCCATAGAGCCTCCGCCCCGGTGGGACGGCGTCATTATTCAGCGCTAACCACAGGTTACGACTCACAAAGCTAGTCCAGGAGCGAGGGATTAAGGTTAGGAGAAACGGGAAACATTTTGGAAACCAATAAATCCCATGTCTCATTTCACACATTTCGTGTTTATTTGCGCATTTTTTTTTGTTGAAGACTATATACACAGAGAAAAGTCTTTTTTAAATAAATAAGCTACAACAGCGTCAGAAGAGTTCAGTAAAGAGAAAAGAGTGACTTAGGTTGTTTAACCGATGAGGGTCTTGGCAGCCAGGGGGGCGGCGAGGCCATGGGCGGCGTAGCCGAGGGGGGCGGCGAGGCCGTGGGCGGCGTAGCCGATGGGGGCGGCGATCTTAGCCACAGCGGGGGCGGCGTAAGCGACGGGGGCAGCAGCCACAGCCTTGGCGACGACGGCGGGTTCACGGTGCACGACGGCGTTGAAGCCATTGACGGGGTCAGCGGTGTACTCGACGGTACGACGGGTGCCATCGGGCTCCACGAGGGAGTAGCTGCCCTGGACGACATCTCCGCTGCGGGTCTCCTGTTGGCCCTTGCTGTCACCGGTCAGAGCATCCTGGATGTCGTAGGCGTAGCTGTACTGGGGGTTGGGGTCGTAGTCGGTGTCGACGGCGACGGGGGCGGCGACCTTAGCGATGGCGGGGGCGGCGTAGGCGTGTGCGGCCAGAGGGGCGGCGTAGCCGTGGGCGGCGATGGGGGCGGCAAGGCCAGCTCCATAGCCGAGACCCAGAGCGGGGGCTCCGTAAGCGCGGGCAGCCAATGGAGCGCCGGGGGCGAGGACGGCGGGGGCGCCGATGACGCCGGCACGGGCGACGGCCACGAGGGCGGCGAAGACGACGAACTGTAAATGATAACAATATATAAGTGTTGATATTATACGTATTGTGAAAATTATTACAATATTGATTTATTCTATGAAAATGTTAGCATTGAACTATTTGACACTGGTGTGTAATATACTTGTGAGAAATGCTTGTATTAAAATTGAAATAGATGTGCAATAAAGTAAAGCTGGGGTTTGTTACCATGATGTGGAAAAACCTTTTCAAAGAATCGAAATCCTTAAGTGTGAAGTTCAAAATGAATACGCATTCATTGCTAGCATGTCGATCCTACCTTGAATGCCATTGTAGCTGACCAGGTGGTGAAACTATCCAAGTGATGGTGAGTGCATGGAACTGACTCTTTATATATGCGCGCCGCCATGGCATGGCGGGGGGCGGCTGATGTAAGTCGGGAGCTGATGTATTTCGCAACGGAGACACCACGCCCGGGGCAGCATCATGGCAAGGCCCCTCCTCCGCTGAGGCGGCCGCTGCGGTGCTCTTGAGGGTGTGCGCAGGAGCACACTCCCTTCCACCGCCCTGCACTCCTTCGCGGATTGGGCCTCTGCTCGCAAGGTCGGATCTTGTCCATGAATGGAACGATTCCTGCGCTCGTTTTGCGTGAAGTTAAATATGCCTGCAATTTACCTCATTTGTATTGCATTAACGATGCTTTGGTGTCGAAATTCGAAAAGACAGCTCGTTGTTCTAGTTCTTCGGTCTTAGATCATTTTGTTGGGATGTTACGTTCATCTAGTTGTTACGTCACGAAGAGTGGAGCTACGCAGTCAATTTTGGTTGAGAAGAAATGTTTTATTTCATTCTACTTTTCTATTGTGACTTGAATTTTGTCCCAAATGCTTTCGAAAGGGAAATATTTTTGTATTTTTTCTTCTAAGAAGAAAACGTTCACATTTTCTTTGAATGTTAGCAACTGTGAATCAGTAGAATTCTGTATTGCCTGTTCTTTCAATGTCATTAGTTTGAACTAAAATGCGAACCCTCGTGCAAATTGATAAACCTCGTTTGACCTGATTTTTGTAGAAAATGATATCGTTTGGACTGTACGACGTTATGGAACTAAAATTTTTAACGGCTTTATAAGGTATTAATGGAACACGTTGCGGTGCACATTGAAGCTGTATTTTGTTGCATTCGTTAAATCCTTGCGTATTTCAGGGATACTCCGTTTAGTCGTTTGATTAACTTGAGGATCACTCGTTGAAAATTCACTTCAAGTTCTGTATGGATTTGGATATAATTTGCCACGTTCGACAGAGTCTATCGGAAAATGAATAATTAATTTTAGAATTGGGCAATACATGAGTATTTTTTTTTAAACTGCGTATTATATCTTGATCAACAAACGTCAAGGCGAAGTGTAGTCAATCCCTGAGACTAATGAGAATTTTCGGCATCTAAAGTTCTATATATATCATCTGCTGTCGATCAAGTAATTAATAATTATTTCATTTTTTATTATATCTAAGTCATGTACGCCAGTCGAAGTAAAAGTTCTCCTACAATTAGAATTTGACTCAGATCTGTCAAATTTTCTCGAGGCAAAACATGGCGGTCTGCGGTTGTATCTATCTATTTGAGGGAATGGGAGGTAACTAAAATTCAACCACATGAGAATAATCTCGTTTTTTGCTATTGCGCTAAGAAAGTTACAAAGGCGGGCGGGCTGCGAGGCGAGAACTGCGGGGGTCCACCCTCCGGCTTCGCTGCCTTTGTATCTCGCGGATGTTATGTGCGGCGGACACTTTGTGGCGGCCGGAAAGTGTGTCCTATTGCGGATGCGTTGCAGCCGGGGCGGTGTCTGCGTGGGTGGCGGGCTGAACTCCTTGCCTATTTTAGCGAATGCATCGCCTGCGTTGATTGACACGCTGTTAAAATTAGAATAGAAATGCGTTGATAGAAATCCTTGAACACAAGTATTCATACTGATTTACCTACTCTGTTAATACCGATGTTGTTGATGTAGATAATTGCACGTAATAAATATTGGTGACAAAACTGGGGAATGGTGCACCAAGTGGCATAGAACACTTAATTAGGAAATGTTTTCGCTGAAACAATTCTTATGATAGTTTTTTGTTTACAGTTAACTCGTCTTGTACGGCCTTCCTCGTACAATAAGCTGTAATCTTATTGGTTCATAAAAAAGTTACGTTTCAACACATCCTTAGATACATTTACAGTAAACCATTTATTTTTCCACAAGTTTTCCATCAGAAATGGTATTTCTAGTTTCAAAGACCAGTTAGTAACAAAAGCGTGTAGTTGTCACACTTTTCTAGTGGAGAACGATTTTTAAGTATTTTTTTTCGTACGTACAATTGTAAACATACATTTGTGGAAGGACGTCCTTGTTAATTCACTTCCTGTGTCACATTTTTTTCCACTTCGCTCTCGTATTGATGGTAAACCCTTAATGTAACTGCTTCGTGGTGACCTTGACCGTTCTAAAAAGTGGGCCAGGAAAATCACAACGCCACGCCCTCTCAATTTTCTCATCGCTCCTTTTCACAGTTGTAACTTCTTTGTTTCTCTCCAAGGATTTTTACTCGTTGATGATATAAGTTAGTGCGTTAACTCTGCAAATCGTATTCGAATATCATATATTGGCTTCTTAATGTTACACATCTGATGAAAAGTTGGGACGTTTAACCTCAGCGATTGACCTCAGCGGTGTGTTAAAATGCTAGTGTTCTTCCATTGTTATGTATTTCCACGATACGATATTTGAAGAGCTAGAATGAAAATAGAGTTGGTTCAGAACGAGCAATTTTTCAGAATTTTTAAAAAAATATATGGCAATTGAAATTGTGTTCAAATGTATGTTCACGCGTTTTGCATTCTAGCACTAATCTTAACTCGGAAGTTTCTATCAGCGGAGTAACTTAAATACCTGTTATATAATTTATAAAGGATGAAATTCCCTCGGTTACGCACTCCTAATGTAGAATCCCCTAGTAAGAAACGCACTTGGACGTGCGAGGACATGGTTCAGATTTATGCATTGCTTGTAGAAACGGGAGGTTCATATTTTGTTGAACATTTTCACGCGAATGTATCGAGGAAAAAATCTTCAACATAATTTTAATTCGACTCGGAAACAATTGAAGTACTTTGATAAGAAGTTTTCAAGGAACTCGTACTTCCACTTGTCAACAATATAGTGGAAATGATAATTGTTTTAATTGCTGTTACCTGGAATCCATTTATTCTTAAGTTATCCTTTCAATTACACCATGAAAACATTTGGGAAACTGTTTTCGAGACTTCGAATGGTTTTTAATGCTTCAGTACAATAAATATTTTAAGGCGAAGGATTTCAAGGATTACTATCTTGTGTGGGAGGATTTTTGTGCGGCATTTTGTAATGTTTCTTGCTTGAACTACGTATTTATTAGTAGGTATCGATTTCCCTCGCAATTTTTTCTCTTGTGAAAATGTTGTATATTCTCTTGTGTAAAGCTACAATCGTCACTAATTGAAACGATATAATTAGTAGTATTTCATCGTACCACTGTTGTCTGCATTTTAAGTATTGAGTTAAAATAACTGAAAAAATGTATGAAAACTTTCTGTATAAAATATTAAATCTCAAAACTAAAGTATCTGGTGATCGACATAATTCGTTCATACCTACATGATATTTGTTGCTACCTTATTTATTAAAGGAATGACATATATAAAACAGAAATTTCTAATAAACAATCGGGTTCAATAGTATCTGAAAGTTTCCATGGTATATAGTGACCCCATTAAAATAATAAAAGTACGCGACCATCGCATGGTATTTTTGTTATTTCTCTCAATGTACGTAATTCGTTTTTGAAAACGTAATATTTAACGTGGACTATATTGTTTAGCAATTACTGGTACGATCACTGTCTATTTCCTTTACATTCTCTGTAAATCATAATTAAATGTTCTTCATTGTATGTGCGTCACTTGAGCACGGCTGGACCGATTTGACTATTTTTTAAAAGAATGTTCGTAGTAGTCAGAATAAGGTTTTTAGAGGAAAAATAGGAAAAGTTACCCGGAAAATTGGAAAATTCCGGGGAAACTGAAAGTGCTTTTTTTGTATGGGATTTTTGTATGAACTCAAGTCCATAACCTGCATTTCTTTGTTTTGTTTACTTGAACATCGATCTTGC
>NNCF01126738.1:8792-23990 GCA_002313205.1 Laupala kohalensis | reverse complement strand
CTGACAGTGCGTCACCTACTAACTGATTGCAGAAGATACTCAAGTATACGGAGACAAATTGGTCTGAATGCAGATTTACCAACAATTCTCGGAAATGAAACGGTTAATGTTAATAAACTATTGAATTTTATGAGTAGATCGGGGCTCCTCCCACAAGTTGTCGGGGGGGTTTAAAATTTGCATTCCCTTTTCATCTTTCCTTCCTTCCTTTCTTTCATCCTTTGTTTCTGTAATTAGAAAATATATTTAGAAATTGTTTTCTTTTTTTTTGTGATATAATGTATTGGTATTGTTTTCTTTTCTTTTATCTTTGTATTCAGATATTTGTTGAATTCAATAGGGTTTTTTAGTGGGTATGGTCGTGATATTTGGCGAATCCCACACACGGGGAAGTGTCACTACGGCTCTTCTCTATGGTGCGAAACTGCATTTTTCCCTACTTGCCTGGGCTCTAATGTTTTCGATGTTGACGAGCCCTTAAAGTCCCACAAGTCCCTGTTTTAGTGGTTATTTTGGCACAAATCTTAAATTTTCAAATTTTATGGCATGTGAATTGCACAGATCAAGGAGGACAGAAGCGAAAAATCAATGAATTATGAGGACAGCAAACTTCAATACCCGCCATTAGGTGAAGCTTTCGATAGTCAAGTCATAATTAATTTGTTAGATGCGGGGCTCGAGTAGGTCATGTTTAAAGTACTTTAAAGTTTCTAAGTTTCTTTTTCAATTCCAGTTGCTTTTTTTTCTTTTGTGAGGTAACATAGAAACGGTTGAGTTGTTTTCATTTTTTTGAAGGAGTTGTTTAGTTGATGAATAAATCGTAAATCGTTAAAAGCGAATTTTGCTCATTAATTCGTTAAACTAAGAAGGCCAATTATATTTCGACTACTTTGATATTAGGGAAATGATAGGATCTTCCGGGGTTCAATGAACACCGTCGTGTTATTTTTTTCTTACGGGTTCTTAGTTTTCTACGAGTTGAGCAGTTGGTTTTCCGAGAGAAGCCGAACGTTCTTAATTGGCGTGTGACGGACGTATGAATAACAGATTCGTTAGTTCGGATTAATCTCCATAGTTCAGGAATATTTGTGTCATGATACGAAACGACCGTTCTTTTAAACGTAGGGCCCGTTTCTATTTTTTCCGTTTCATTTAGTGTCCGCGTCCATTGAGTGTCCGATCGTGTGTTTTTTCAGTTTCTTTATCTGAAGATGATAAACAATAATGAATTCTTGAATTTTATATATACTCAAATATATATAATGCTGAATATATAACTGAGTACACGTGCGAACATAATATTTGAAATAAGTATTCTATGTTTCCTTTGCGAAAGATGCATGTTTTTCTTTGTCATCGAAGATGCTCTTATTTTAATAAATACATACATTTACATCACTTTATTGTATAATTATGGATATAAATTTTTCAAATGCTTCGGAAGTTGACGCGGCCGAAGAACTATTCGGAATGAAAATGATTGTTCGCGGTTCGAATCCTATGTATGTATGTATGTATGTAATTAATATAATTCCTTTTTAACTACTACTACTATGAGCTACGTGATTAAGCCTACAACTAGGATGGTTTTGAAAAATACGTAACCTTAATTATTAATGAGTTCCAATTCATTTATGTTGTGTGTTCCTTGGGAAACGGATGCTATCCGTGCTACGTCCTTGTTTTATAGATCTAGTTTATTATGATTATAATATTAACAATGGAATCGTCGGATATCCATTTTCGATAATTGACTTTTTTCTTTTCTTCGCCTTAGCAGAACTTCGGGTTCCTTCCTTGAGTTAATTTTGAAGAAACCGTAAACGCAAACCTTCGTACACGAATGCGCAACGGGTTGATGCAGTGAGGCGTCACTCATTGACATTTTTATATCTAATACATTTGTTCTCTTTTGACTGTTATTCTCAGTTTTGGATCATCTTCAGGGTTTTTAATATCCTCTTTTACAGTAGCTTAGGTAGAATTCAATCACTAAAATATCTGAAATCGGTAGAAATAAACCGAGTAACGTGTACTTATTATGATTTCAACATAACTCACCGGCCATTTAAATGAGATAATTGCTATTACAATTGATGGTGTAATACATTGCGTCTTATGGAGGAAACACTTATTATCAACAAAGAACAACTTTTAAATGAAAGTGATGGAAATTATCTTTGATATGTAGTATTTTATACATCACTTTTACCTATAAGTCATCGGACATTTGAGAGAGATATTTTATATTTTCCAAGGTGAGATGTCTAAATTAGTAAACTGTGGCGCTTGACCACCATGTTTCTACATGCTCTTATGCATTCCAAACGAGACAAGCGAGTCCCTGAATATTGTGTCTGCTTTATTATTAACTGGTAGATACAAAGTCAATCATGTTTTTCGTCTTTAATAATAATAATAATAATAATAATAATAATAATAATAATGTCAAAAAAACAGTACAAACTGCGTATGACCACGTGGAGGACAATAAACTAATTTACTCTCCAGAAGCAAGCAAGGGACCATTCCATCAATTCCGATCAAGGGTCCTAATGCAGAGGCGGATTCAAAAATTTAAGCAAAAGTTTCTAGATAAGATAAAAAGTTAGCTACGAGTTATAATACTAATGGAATGTCAATATGTTTGTGATTTAACGCAGAAAAATTACATGTACAAATTATTATCGAACTATAGATTATTCTGAGTAGATTCATGTTGTGTTTTATTAAATTATAATAATAATAATAATAATTAGAAAACGATTATACATCTCCGTGTTTTGAGTGCTGGTCCCACCTTATAGTAATAGCATCATAATGTAAAAGTAAACAGAGTCTAGGTCATCGAGTCATTAAGTTTGCAATGTAATTATACGCATATAAATTCGTCCAATCTGCATTATATTCTTGCACTTAACGTAGCTCATCGATTTTTTAAAACTTCTATAACATACACCTCTATTTTGTTATGATCGCGTTGACTTACCTCTATTCCATAATGTTTGGGTATATCTAAACAGAACCTTTTTTTGTTTGTTTGGAAGAACGGAGTTTATTCCTTTTCCTCATGCCAGGACTTTGTTGTTAACGAGCCCTAAATCCCTTATATTAATTATATTATTCCTTTCGCCCTTTATCTAGTTTAGAAGAGTAGTTGATTCGATTTATTGAAACATAACGAAGTTTTGAATTTCCTATCGTAACACAAAGTATTTTCGATACAGGCGAAAGTATTAATCTCTCTCCAGATTCCGTTTGGTTTTGTTTTCTATAATGCCAACGGTATCGTGTTTTATGTAAATCGCTCTCTGCTGAGATAGTGCTCTTATTTTTCATGTATGTCGGAACGTTTTAACAAGGTTTTTTCCTCTGTCTTTAATGATTTGTTACTCAATAATTCTTTCCCGAAAAGATGTATTTATTAAATGTGCCCAACTACAATAATAAGTAAAATTATTTAAAAAAATATAAGATTTAGCGAATTTAAAAATTAATGGGTGGGGCTGTTAGAATACAGAAAAATGGACAAATTATAGAAATTGTTCAATTAAAAAAGGTTTACTACGTTGACTTATTTGTGAAATTTGAATGAATTAGACACAATTTGGAATGGTTTAAAATACATATTCGTTACATTTTAACCAAAATTTTCAACCTGGATATCCCACTGGACTTACTGACGTCATTACCTGAAGTGTCTCTACATAAACATAAATGAACGATCAATTATTACAAAGAAATTTAAGGTGAACTTGTGACGACACAAAATCCAGACGAGAAAATCGTAAACCGATGCTCCCGAGTAGTTGAGTGAATGTGCGAGAATTCTTGAGCTACGATGTCTGCCCGCGAAGCGAGTGTGAGGTTGATCGTGAGTAGATGAACCCAGTTGACATAAAGCTTATGTTTCAGTGTACGGAATTGAAAGTAGCGTCAAAATTCAAAATGATTGCTTGGAACTCCTGACACGCACGTATTTTTCAGTAACACGCATTGAAATAATCAGGAACAAAAAGTGAATATTTTCAGAATAGTTAAAATTTCACCGCCATTCAATTTAAGGTCTCTTAAATACTCATTGTAACTTACGAGCGCAGGAAAAGTAGAATTCATTGTTTGGAAGTGATATAGGTTTTTTATTTCGAAGATATCTTTACTTTATTTAACATCATGCTAACTTCCCTTCAAATATGGGATAACAAACTGTAATTAATGTAGTACAGAATTAAAATAAGAATAATTTGTAATCACTTATGTGAAGAAAATTGATTTAATATTGTTTTAAAATATTATAAAATAAGGGTTTGTATGGAATTGAGTTAAGACTCATTGTTTTGTTTATTTAGCTTACTGCTGTGCATTCCAACGAAAGTGTCTATTTCTTTTAATTCAACGTGGCCTATTGGAAATTCGGATAGCTTCTTCGAGCATTTTAGGCATAACAAATTACCAATGAAATGTTACTGTTCATGTTTTCATAAAGGAACTACTTTTCAATTTTTAATTCTACACTGCAATTTCATGACAGGCAGAAGTGTAGAATTTTATCTTTTTGTGGTTTCATCCATGATTGTGACTAGTCGCCTGGCAGACAATTCAATTTACTACGAAACGTAAGAGGCAAGGAATAAGGATGCTGAAGGGATTGGATGGCAAAGGAAAATATTATTGACGTAACAAACACCAATTGTAGGATTGCACCAAAATATTTAATGCAATATTAGGTTGAAGAGAAAAAAGAATAATTTACAAAAAGATAATTGGTTGATAGCTAAAGAAGATATGCAGTGCTTAGCCCAGGTAGGCGCGGGCGGCCAGGGGGGCAGCGAGGCCATGGGCGGCGTAGCCGAGGGGAGCAGCGAGGCCATGGGCGGCGTAGCCGATGGGAGCAGCGGCGATGGGGGCGGCGATCTTAGCCACAGCGGGGGCGGCGTAAGCGACGGGGGCAGCAGCCACAGCCTTGGCGACGACGGCGGGTTCACGGTGAACGACGGCGTTGAAGCCATTGATGGGGTCAGCGGTGTACTCGACGGTACGACGGGTGCCATCGGGCTCCACGAGGGAGTAGCTGCCCTGGACGACATCTCCGTTGCGGGTCTCCTGTTGGCCCTTGCTGTCACCGGTCAGAGCATCCTGGATGTCGTAGGCGTAGCTGTACTGGGGGTTGGGGTCGTAGTCGGTGTCGACGGCGACGGGGGCGGCGACCTTAGCGATGGCGGGGGCGGCGTAGGCGTGTGCGGCCAGAGGGGCGGCGTAGCCGTGGGCGGCGATGGGGGCGGCCAGGCGAGCTCCTAAGCCGAGACCCACAGCGGGGACACCGATGGGGGCGGCCAGGCCAGCTCCATAGCCGAGACCCAGAGCGGGGGCGCCGTAAGCGCGGGCAGCCAAGGGAGCGCCGGGGGCGAGGACGGCGGGGGCGCCGATGACGCCGGCACGGGCGACGGCCACGAGGGCGGCGAAGACGACGAACTGCAAGAGAAAGCGGTCAAGCGGTCAGTGCGAGCCAGTGCGAAGCTGGCTGGCGGCTCCACCCCACCGGCTTACGCCATGGGCAGCCGCGTGCTCTTGTTATGTCACAGCATTGCCATTGACCCCAAGAAAGCAACGAGGACGACGAAGTCCACATACCTAAGACCGGTTGAAAAAAAAACTGTAACATTGGGAGGAAAGTGAGATTATGGAAATCGCTTAATCAGCCTCTTGGGAGGAGAAAGTGAAGGATAATTATCGAATTTTAATATTATTAGTTCTTTAGAAAGTGTTTCATTATTTATTGTTGTTTAGAGTATTGGTATATACAATTTTTGGGGTAATGTTTCGAAGAGTAATCATTCTCTTATTGTGTGCCTCTTCATACGTAATTGTTAAAGGAAAGTAATATAATTGAATTAACAGTCGATACCCTGTGAGGTTCTTAAAGGTTGTTTTTTTGGAAAGTATTTTAAGTGGCTTCGATGATTCGTGTGTGAGACCTACCGTAACCCCCAATAGTAACATAGGTAGTTTTAAAAAATTATGTCTAGGTGGTGGTTTTTCATTGTACGTAGTGACTGTTTATTTCGTAAACCCTTGAAGGGCAAGGTCCCCGTTGTGCTCGTTGTCGTAGTCCATAGTTGTCGCAAACGAGAATACAGGCACTTATGAGAGAATGATATTAAACCACGGCTCCATAGTCCGGAAATATTACATTATATAAGTACTAATGTAAAGATTCGATCAAAATAATGATATTGGTGGTATTGTTTTAAAACGTACTGATCGTTTCGTAATTTTGTGTTTAATTTTTTGAGATTGACTGTATCGCAATCAAATTTATACGTGGATTTGTTACAAGATGTTTGAGTTGATGAATGTCGTTGGAAACGTTCGTTCGATTGATTACTAATTTTACTAAACCTTGAAGCTATGTGAAATTGTTGTAAAGTAACGAGTAGAGGTTTTCTATAAATTTCGTTTGGTATGTTGCATTTTTTACTACTCAATAATGACAATTTCTATGCACCCGGAGGTTTTTTTGTATGAATAAGGAACTTGCTTGATTCCGTTCAATCAATTGTTAGCTAGTTCAGTTTGACCACCTATTGTATAGAAGGAAGTAACCTTTTCATAAACATTGCAATGCATAAATATAAACAATTAAGGAAGAGTTTGAAGGAGGAAAGACTAAACGTTAAAATTACATATAACACGTTTTAGTATTCTAATTATTAATCCTCATCGAATATGAATGATGTAAGTGATAATGTTTTCTCGCGATAACTTCTTTACGATTGGAAAAAGAAAGTTTGTAAACATAACATTCATTGCCATGGTATTTATTCTATAGAATCCAACTTTTTAAAACGATTCTGCTGTAGTGAAGTAATTTGATCTTTTTTTCCCTTCATTATTTGAAGCGAGTCTTCTTCCTCTGAAAGACTGAGCGAATTGACGGCGAAATGCACACGCTGCCTATGTTAAATGAGAAACTGTTAACAATGTCTCTGTGCTATTTCTTTTTTGAGTTAGTCTTTTTATCTCTTACATGTATGTGTACCATTTTAGTGCTTTTATAACCGTTTAAAATATATTGAAGGTCATGCTCGGTCTTAAAATATTTTTTTATGTTTGAGTTTTGTGAGAGTGTGAGTTTTGTTCTGAAAATTGTGTGAGTTTTGTTCTGAACCATCACAGCTAGGTTTTCGCACACTTAGACGAACTCGATAAGTTTTGAGAATGGAGTAGGAAACAAATAATAATAATATATTAAAAAATTCTGATTATTCCGAACGGATGTCCATTGTGTGATGTGGCATGATCACTCACCTTGAATGCCATGTCTGCGGCTGCTGCTATCCTGCTGACTGTGTGACTGTGAGGCGGCGGACGCGATGTTTTATAGCGGGCGCCCCACGCATGGTGGCCAGCGCGCGATCAGCCGCGCCCCACAGGGCGACGCGTCGGCCACCAAGGCGCTTGCGGGTGGAAGGAGGGAGGGGCCAGCGTCGGTCGCACACGACACGAGGCCGCGCCCCGACGCCCAACTGGTGGCAGTGGACGGTGTCCCAACCGCCGTCGGCCCTCCCGTGCCCCCTCCTACACCTGCCTTCATCGCTTTTGGCTTAGGGAGGCACTGTCCCTTTTGATTTCACATGACATAGTGATTGAGGGAGGCATCTTCATTTTCACTGTGTATTGTTCGAAGCAAAACTAATTAATGGAATTTTACGTCTGCTAATTTAAAATATTTAATTAAATTATTTAATTCGACCTCTTTGATTATTCTTAACGGACAGTCATTCGGTTTTTAAAACACCGCATAATATCACACGTAACATTTAATAAAATATAATTTTAAAATATAAATAAATTAGAACATAAATAAAATATAAATTAAAAACAGAAAGACTGCCTGATTAGAATTAACAAAAACTCCTACTTGATTTGTCGACATTTCTCAACCATTTTTTAAAACGAGGTGGTGCCTTTTGAAACATCTTAGAAATCCACGGTCCTGTTTTGGAAGTTGAAATGTTATTTAATGTATTTCGGTTTACAGACATTCTAGAAATTGTACTTACATAGTTGTTGTAAAGCACCTTTGCTTGCACCACATGAGTTTGGTTGCCGTTTATGAACCTTTCTTATGGAAAGGAAACCTTTTCAAAGTTCAAACAGTTTCGCGGACCTCAGTTTCGGAATTTGAAAAGCATTTAATACAATATTCAGGTTTACGAACTTTTAACAAACAAACAAACAAACAAACAAAAAAAGGAGCTTACGGTTAAGTTCCACCGCCTTGTGTTCAATGGACAACGCTAGGTAAAGTGAGTTCAAAAAGAAAAAATACCACGTTATTTGTAGAAGTTGTTGGCTTGTGTAATTTAATCATAGTTTGCGTTATAAATCGCTAGTGACATGATATTCAGCTTTATTTTACTGTTGACTGTCCTTGTTATGAGCCTATTTATGATTGTGATTCCATGACTACTTAACACATTTTTAAGTTTTAGGTTATCAGAATTATTTATAAAACAAATATTTGCTGTTATTTTCCACATTCATTATTACAGGATATTTTTATGTTTTTTCCTATAACTCTCTTCACATACGACTTATGGGGGACGGGAGACCAAGCGGAAGTGTGCTTCCTGTCCTTACCGATCGCATTGCTTCTTAATACTGATAATTGTCTAATCACTTATGTACACGACTTTGTTTTCCTGATCGACCCAGAGGAGTGAATTGATTCGAAAGGACTTCAATTTTTCCTTCCCGGTACAACATCCAATACTACTCTTTGTTGTTAGAATGTTTTGGGGAACTGCGAATGTATCAATAACCCCTCGTTGCTTAATATACGAATAATTCCGTTATTTCTATGATGCGTTGATCTTCTGTACCACATTAAGACGTTATTTATATGTATCTTTGATTATCGAACTTACATTCTCGACGGTATGAAATTAGAAGAATTCAAACCTTCTGCAACGTATAATCTCCTAATCTTTGTTCGTTTTCTTTGCGGTTTTTTGTGTCCTTTTGGGATTAAAAACCCTTTCAAGTTCTTTTACCGTTCAAGATTGCTGAAATTTGCTTACGGTATTACTTCGTCTGTGTGAGTGAAGACCGTAGTAGGAAAATTTGGAAGGATTGTATGTGAGAAAGTGAATTGAGCAACGCCTGCTCGCAGTAATGTTTAGTTGTTTCCGCAGCTAAATTTTGGTTTTTCTGGCGCTTGTATTGGATATTGCCGAAAGAATTTCTGCTTGGAAAATCCAGTTGTAATACACGTCGTTTTATGAAATTTATTTGCCTCGAGGTTTTATATTTCGCTTTTTTTCGTTCCTTTTCTGCCGGTTCTTTTATGTTTAAAAAATCATGTAGTACCTATTAATGTCTTATTTGAAGGTTTTGTTTCGGCAGCATAATAGTTTCCGTACGTAGCATTTTTTCTGTCTCGACATGTTTGAGTATAACGTTTTGTCTCATTTTCTCTTCCATCACTCGCATCAAGTTGACCTAATTTATTTTGTTCTT
Organism: Laupala kohalensis; assembly: GCA_002313205.1. Classification (NCBI taxonomy): domain Eukaryota; kingdom Metazoa; phylum Arthropoda; class Insecta; order Orthoptera; family Trigonidiidae; genus Laupala; species Laupala kohalensis. The sequence goes on along the minus strand of NNCF01126738.1, from coordinate 14,468 downwards.
TGCGTACCTGTTTCGCCAGGTGTATTCCTATGCTTGCACAGAAATGTTCGCTTTGACCATCTGCCTATACAACAGCATCTTATGTAATTCGCTTGAAGTTTTGTCTGAGCAGGTGTCTGTATTCCCAATTAATATCAGAGGCTTTTTAAAATTTACGTAATAGACCTTCATCAGATATAATTGGGAAGATAAATATAAAAGATATGAGAGTATCATGGAGAGTATCATGTACTTAAAATACTTTTTAACATCAAACTTTTTAACTTTTAACAATTTAACTTTTAACAATTAACTTTTTAACAATTTCAAAAACTATTTTCTTGCATGATTGTGTTGTCTTATGGCTCATATTAATTTAGTTTTATGTGTACTCAACATTGGCACGTTTGTGTACATAAATTCTGTAGCCCCATCCTGGCCCGGGTTTTTCTCCGGTTTTCCTTCGGGTAGAGGCGGATTTATCATACAGGTTCTCTAGGCTTTGTCTAGGGGCGGGTCTATTGTAACAATAAATCGTGAATTTAGTGTTATTTCAATTTTTAAGCACTATACTCAGAATAATCTATAGTTCGATAATAACTTACATGTAATTTTTTGCTTAAAATTACAAACATATTGACATTCTATTAGTATTATAACTCGCAGCTAACTTTTTATCTTATTTAGGAATTTTTGCTGAATTTTTTGAATCCGCCTCTGCCTTAGGGCCCTTGATCGGAATTGATGGGATGGTCCCTTGCTTGCTTCCGGAGAGTAAATTAGTTTTCTTTCCCTCCACGTGGTCATACGCAGTTTGTACTGTTTTTTGACAATAAATTTATTATCATTTGCGTTCTAATAATCTAGAGCAGATGAATGACCAATCAGCTTGGTGAAATCAAGATTTTTGAATATATCCATCTTAGCATCCTTTCAGTTCTATTCAGGGGAATGAATTAAAATTACGATGTTTAATTGCAAATTAGGACCTTGCATTGTGGTTTTGAAGCTTATTTCAATCTAAAACGACTCCGTTCTATTGTACGAGTATGAGAACTTTCCAATCCATAAAGTATTGCCGAGCCATTCGTGATGTGTCAGGATCAGCAAGGGCCGTGACGGTTTCGCTCAAGTTATTAAAAGTGACGGTATAAGGGTCAGGCAATAGATTGGTTTTAGTAGCCTTCCTTTTCTTAGTTGGTGTTACCGGTTCAGGTATATCATTCACCTCGTCACCAGTTAGAGCGGGAACGAAAGGAGCAAATTGTTGTTGGTGTACTTCAACAACGCCAGCAGCGTTAATCGAATCTGCAGTGACAGCGAAGTTCTGATCCATTCCTCTAATCTCCTGAGAGAGAGCAGGATCGAGTGACAAGTCTTGATGAGGTAAGTCAAGCATAGTAGGGTCAGGGAGTAGATGATTTTCCTGAGATTTATCAAGTTGCAGTTGCAACTGAGCAAGAGATACGCGATATAGTGTGTTTACATCACAAACATCGTCAGCACGTGGCACCTGAGTGACAGCGCGAGAGTGAGCATCGGCAGTTAGAAAGCCAACACCACGTGTTGTGATAGGTGTTTCAGCTACTTGTTTTGCGGATCCAAGATGTAAGTCATTTAAAGCAAGAAGTAGCGAGTCGAGTGAGATATTTGTATCGTCAAAAGCTTCTTTATGTATGCGAGCTTGAGCCTCTTGACTTTTACGGAGTCTAAAGTCTTCAAGACGTCTTTTCGACGACGGTTTTGGGCCGTGTCGTTTTCCCTTGGGTGGGAGGGTGCTGTCTGCAGCGTCGGTTAGTACAGGTAAAGAATTCATGATGGTATGCGATCAGCGAAATCGGCCAATACAGTATACTTCTTTTTGTCAATGTCTTTTATTTAGAAATAAGATATGATTCTTTTAATGGTGTTACGTTGATGGATAGAACTGAAAGGATGTTAAGGTGGATATATTTAAACTTGATTTCACCAAGCTTTCTGCGTAAGGTACGCAAGAGGTGTCTAGTATTGCCTGGACAAGGATGTCTCCGAGGGGGATGATAAACGTGTTGGATGATTGATATGGTAGACTGCACGACTCTGAAGAGCGAACGTTTTGTCGTTTTACTTCCCCCTGCATCTTTCTGTACTCCACAAATTATTTTCAGTTATTGCATTACACTAAACTACGTTTTCTAACGATATTTTTCGCAGCATTACAAATTAAAACAGATATGTGGATTATAGGTTTCACATTTTTCTACAACTGTCTCTACGCAAAAATGTTTGACATTAAATAACATATTAAGAGTATATACACGAATCGCTGAATGAATGACCTACGAAACAATATATTATGTATGTTGTATTTTAAACATACATTCCGTGTTCTCTTGGTTGCGATCTAGAATATCTTCTTGTGTGTACTTAAAGTATTGGGAAAAGGAAGCGGGAAAGTTGAAAATTAAAAAAGATAGAGCATAGTTTTATTGTATAAAATACGAAAATATATGACCCTCCATATCCTTTGAAGGATCGTAAAAGTGATCAATTTTTTGCACCAAGCTCTCAAAGTGAGAAATTTGCGATTTTTCATGCAATTTTTATCTAGTGACTCGGGTAGGGATCCTAGACAAAAAGTTGAATGAGATAGTTGTAGAACTTACAAAGTCATTGTAGGTTAAAATCCTATTATTAATTATAGCACCCCCCAGGGAACTTACATCTAGTAAGTACGTGTTTGGCGAACACGGGGCCCCGAGCTGAGTCTGGCATTGCTTCCACTTACTTGTGCCATGCTCCTTCCTTTCTCTTTTCTGACCTCCCTTGGTCACCTCTTGTTCTTTTCGATCCCGACGCTATTAGGGCTAGGGTATCTTTCATTTTCCTCTTTCGTCTTCTTTTTTTTTTAATTGTTTTAGTAAAGTCGTAAGATATGTTGTGAGATATGTTTTGGTGTTGTAGATCAGGAGGGTTTTTAGTGGGTATGGCTGAGTCATTCGGCGAGTCCCACACGCGGGGAGAGTCATGTTGGCTCTCCCTAGTGCGTAACTGCATTTTCCCTACCTGTACAAGTTTTAAGGGCTCTAATGACCTTTGATGTTGACGAGCCCTAAAGCCCCACAAAAAAAATAGCAAAAAGCTCAGAAAACGCCTTTTTTGTTTTTTGCAATTATTGCAACGAGCAATCGTTCTCTTTTGTGTGTTTTTAAAAAGATATTCGTTGCAAAAACAACGATATAACAATGCGTACTGTACGTTAATTAGTTGCTGAGGTGCGGTTAGTTATTTATCCCGACAATTTCATGCTAACAATTGTCGAATTAACGCCAGAAATTGTTTTAAGGTGGAAGTTATTGGGAAGACTCGAGAGTTTGACTTCTTTTAAATTGCAAGGTTGATAACCTTGCTATTTTTAGTGTCAAATTTATAATAATGTTTTTCGGTACTTAACAATTTAAACTGGGTTCTCCGCTGGTAGTTGTGCAAATTTTTAATTTTATCGGATTAAAGTCTGCCGTATTACACAAATATAGAAGAAAGAAAAATTATCCTTCGATCAATAGGAGTCGGTCGAGTTAGCAAATTTCGTTTTCAAAAAATTATTGAGTCTTTTTTATGATTCCACATAAATGATTAACCATTTAAAATGTCGTTTTATACTGATCAAATTTTTAATATTGTGTTGTGTATATGAGTTCCAGACAAAGAAAACTTTCAATGCGGAGAGCTTCATTAAATAGGTTTAATTTCCTTGAAGAGATTTGTGAATCTTAAAGTAATGGTGGTGAATCTTCTATTTGTAGAGCAGTTTGAATGCTGTAAAATCAATTACTGGAATAATATGGAATAATGTGTAGGGAAAATGTAATTATTTACGTACAAAAAGACAGTAAATTTTGAATTGTGTCGTACGATCTCTTTGAAACAATTTTGAAATTCCGTTCTTCCTGCAGTGTTGGAACGCTGTTATTTTTTCGCGGGGAACGACAAGTGCTGCTATCTGTGTTGTGCTTTCAGACTTTCCATATGGCACAACTAACGTGATCATGCAGTTCTGAAATATAGTATTGAAAATCATTAAAATTATCGGTCAGTACTATATTCATAAGATTTACACGTTTGTTAACTTTTTTCTCATCGGACAATGAGTTTCTATGTAATTTCCTAATTTGATTAAAGAGAAAGAATTCTTAAATATTTCAGATAAATTGAAATAAATTTACACCATTTCATCTTTTGAAAACTACATCACTTGAGAAAACCATGTCGGTTCAAATTTTCTAAAAAAAAAAATAGCTTACGCATTTAAAAAAGAAGAAGTTAATTTCAGTTATTGAATGTCGATTAATTTCAGGTTATCTTTTGTGAATGTTAAGAAAGGAGTTTCTCTCAACAACTTGCTAGGAAAACAGTTGGGCATTTTCTTGGAGAAAATCGTTGATACTAGAGCATTTGTCTCATTCTGAACTATAGGAGGAATAAGCTTAGGAATTACGAACAACAAATTTTAACGGAATGAGATACAAATAAGATCCAGAAGTTATAGCAAAATATTAACTTCATGTCAATTACTTAGTTGGTTTGGACGTATGTTAATATGGTCTTATGTTAATACCATGAACTTTTACCAGATTGAAACATCCTGGTAAAAGTCAAATTATCTTCATGGTCGGGAAATAAAAAAGATATTACTTATTAAACTTTGAATTCTATCAAGAAGTATAAAGTAAATGTTCGTAAGTAACTTCTGGAAAGTACAAAAGAGTTCTTACTTCGACAACAATGTTTCCTAATAATATTGTGTGAGTAGCGAATTAGGAGCTACACTGTTCTCTGTAACTATCATTCCGCATCTTGGCGAATACTCTGCTTACTACAAAACTGATATTTATCCCTATATATTTCCACGGATATTTTTTGTTGAGAGGAAATGAGGAAGCAGACGTTTTATGCAAAAGCGACATGACTCAAGAATCACGTGAATTTCTTTACGATTCCAAAAAAAGATCTCCTAAATCCCATCAAGACAAGGATTCTGAGTGAAACAATGAGTGGTTAGCTGTTGAAAGGAATAAGCTCCGACTTATCAAATCCTCTGTTAAGTCATAGAGCAGTTCCTGTAGGTCAGCCCGGCGCGACGTAGTCCTGCTGACACGCCTGTGCATAGGACATTGTCCTCTCACTCATCGCTATGTCTTACTACTTGATTATGAACCCGTTTGTGAGTAGTGTAGCTGTTCTCTGACAGTGCGTCACCTACTAACTGATTGCAGAAAATACACTAGAATACGGAGACAAATCGGTCTGGCTGCAGATTTACCAACAATTCTCGGAAATGAAACGGATGATGTTAATAAACTATTGAATTTTATAACTAGATCGGGGCTCCTCCCACAAGTTCTCGGGAGGGTTTAAAATTTGCATTCCCTTTTCATCTTTATTGTCTTCTTTGTTTTCATCGTTCGTTTCTGTAATTCAAACATATGATATTTAGAAAATTGTTTTCCTTTTTTGCGAAATAATGTATTGGTATTCTGTTTTCTTTTCTTTCATCTTTCTATTTAGATATTTGTTGATTTCAGGAGGGTTTTTTAGTGGGTATGGTCGAGATATTCGGCGAGTCCCACACACGGGGAAGAGTTACTATGGCTCTTCTCTATGGTGCGAAACTGCATTTTTCCCTACTTGCATGGGCTCTAATGACCTTTGATGTTG
>NNCF01126737.1:297912-335405 GCA_002313205.1 Laupala kohalensis | reverse complement strand
GGTGTCTTCACATCTGCAACTAAACCACTTTGCTCAAACTTTTTAATAAGTTGTCGAACTGTCGATGAATCGGGTACGTTCCACAGTTGCAATTGGCGAAGTGCCTCTAATGAACTTTCCCCGTATTTGTAATGATTTTAAACGAAGACAACGCGTTATTCGACAGTAAAGCAATTCAATTTCACCAATCACAATATTTCTAGGATAGCCAGCTGAGCAACAACTAGCGTTGCCATCCGACTAGTATTATAATTTTGATCATCAAAATAATTCAATGCTTTATTATAAGAGATTTGTATTATTTCACGCATTTAATGGGAGTGTTTATTACTTTTATTAATTTGTTAAAATTTACAGCTTTTGGGTTTTAGTTTTCTTTTAATGAAACGTGATGGAACCTCTCCACATGTTTAACCTTGGAGGCTCCAGTTTATTTTATTTAAAATATGGTCTATTTTTTAGTAAAATGAATCTGAACAAACGATTTAATTAGTTTAATTTCTAAATTTTAAAAAAATTAATGTAAATTGTTTTGTTGTGTAATACTTCATGTATAATGCTAATTTGTAAGAAATTTGTTATTGTTTTTTCGAGAAAGTAAGATTTATTCTATTTTATTTGCCACGACAGAAAAATACGAATAAAATAGTACTCCTAGAGAAGCATATTATCTCAATTAATCTCAAAAGCCAGTGTATGTCAATGTTCGTGGACGCGAGATAGTCCAGCTCCAAGATGACCCAAGCTGCTTATCATACCCTATGATCAATCATTTTACAACTAAAATTCCCAAAATCCTCTCCCATATCTTTTTCAGCGATTTTATTAAAATAAAATTTTTAGATTTTATGAAAACACACCTGCATTGAATTGCAAATAAATAATACATTGAAACAATTATATTTCTGGTACTTTACTATTAGTCTTATTCTGAGTACTTATCTTATTTAGCTGAAGTTTAAAAATCTACCAGCAACTGTCACCGATATCTGTACTTCGTTCTCTCCGAAAAAGAACTGTTTCACCTTTTGTGGCAAACTGGTTCAAGAGAGCAAATTCAAACTCAAGCGCTGAGCTCTTTTGAATTATCTAGGGAGTGGTTAACTCGGAACTAATTTCCTCTTCAAGGGTATTAATATCCTTCTCGTTTCCATTGATTCCCCGGAAAAAAGACAACAAGAAATCTATTTAAAGCGGGTTATTCTGTTTAGAGTCGGGTTTTGTTTTGCGTTACCGATACCTGCCCGTTTGTCACTTGATTCGTTTCACTCGCTCTAGCTGCGGCGACTCTTGATCCTTCAGATGAAGATCTGGTTTCTTACAAGTGATATTTCTTTTAGAGGAGGTACGTGCAAAAGATAAATTATTTGTTGTTCTCATTCACATCAGAACAAACTCGTGCACACTTCGTATTTTACATTCTACCTTTCATATATAATTATGTAACGCATAATGTTATCTGCCTGTTTCTCAAGAATTAAAAACTACAGAGCCAAATGAGTTTTAAATTAAAAGTGTTGATCTCTGTAGGTTAGGTTTGAGTGATTAGCTAAGTCAATCTATTATTATTTGTTTAATAAAAATCATCAATGGAAAATTATGCAGTTTATGTGTATTGGCGGTGAGGAGAATCAAAATGGGAGGGAGTGGGGAATTAAAGATGATATTCATAAGAACCGAAGGGTAAAGAGAACATTTAACCTGCTACTATCCCTCCTTACAGTATGAGTTACATTTTGCTGTGGGTATCTCCGCTTCTTTTTGTGACGAGTAGGTAAGCCGCAACGGGTGACACTTTGTGGGTAGATCCATTACGTAAATTTTATAACTATTTAAGACATTATAGGACGGTTAACTGAGTGATACCCGATTAGTTTCCATAAATTATTTTTTATTTATAATCTTAGGTGGTTAAAAATGGAATAATAATGTTTTTTTACTAAAAAAATCGCAGTCATTGTTTTTATGTACTTTTGACGAATGAAACGAAGATACAGAATTATCTTTCTAGAATTAAACAGATTTCTTTTGTTATGTTAAAGAATTGTTTAATTTCTTAATTTTTATGAAAGAAATTTATTTTTATTTTACTATTGCAACGAATGTTGCAACCTTGTCATCGCGAAAAATAAAATCTTCATAACATAAATTTATATCAATCTCAAAAAATATCAGACATATTTGTAGTTATTATCCAATATGTAAAATTAAAATCATTTCACATTTATCTAGTTTAGTCTATTTGTAAATCGTAGGAAAATAAAATATATGATCACTCTTGGCGTGGAAATTGGTGCATCTAATCGGTGTAGAAAAAAGCAACTATCTTACGAACACGGTCTATTAGTTCGACCAGTATACTTTTTACTTGATTTATCTTGCTCTACCTTGTGTTTGAGGAAATAAAGAACGATAAGGTTAATACGCTTCGAATACGCTGAACCATGTATTCGTAAAATAATATGATTACATTAGATCGAAACACACTGAGATCTTTCGTCCATTGAGTTGCACCTGACTGATTAAAACTCTGGACCTGTTAAAATGGGTATGGTTATTTCAGCTCTGGGCACTAGTGTTCTGACTGCTTTAACAATACTAATGAATACGTGTAATATTGACAGGTAAAGTATTATAGAGAATTTAATTATAGTTTTTGGACAATTATTTGCTTTGTAGACATCCCTAAAAAATTTTACTGTGAGTTTCAAACTATAGAGAAAGGACCAAATTGTGTGTACGAGAAGTATTAAGATATATATTTTGAGAAAATGTCATAATTTTATCAACGACTAAAAAGCTACCTCAACGCAATAACCGTAACTTACGTTTTAAGATCTTTATTAAAATAGTAAGAAAATAGTGATTTTCTCATACAAATTTCATAAAAATGTACCAAACTTATAAAAAATGTATTTACTACATTTTGATGGAGTATTTTAGTTAGGAAATTTTTCTTGAACGAAAAATTATGTTTTTTTGACATTCTGGCTCTTAATTCTTGCGTGTGTGACGATTCATATTTTAAAAAAAAAATTTTTTTCTTTATGTCCAATCGCGACGCTCTTTTGGTCCTGGAGTTTAAATGATATTTTTTAATATTGTACATTATGAATATTTGCTTAAAAAATTAAACAATTACAAATAAAGTTTAAAAAAATGTACTATGGAATAGTGAAGTATGACAAGTCTTGAAAAAGAGCACTGTTCCTGACTACAACATTTCAAGAAAAGTTTTAAATTTTAATTGTTTCTCTTTGTTAAGCAATTATTTCTAGTGTACAACTAAAATATCCAAGTACAAAGTAAAAGAACATATCATTTAAACATCAAGACCAGAAATATGACGAGAGAACATAAAGAAAAATAAGAAGAATGTTTTAATATGAATCATCACAGACGCAAGAATGAGGGGTCAAAATAAAGAATCAACATAATTTTACGTTAAAAGATATCTCACTAACATACTCCTATAAAATTTAACAATCACATTTTTCATAAATTAAGTAATTATTGTTTACAATATGTAAATATATGTCTATATGTGAAAATATTTTTTCCACTTTTTTATTAAGATCTTTGTACGGTAAGGCAAGGTTATTACATTTGTTGTAAATTTGATCAGCTGAAAATTTAAAGAGGAAATTAGGGGCCGTCAATAAATAACGTAACGCACCCAGAGAGAAGGGGGTTGTGATATCGTTACACTGCTTTACCTAGCGGGGGTATTAACATTAGAGTTAAGTAACAGTAAGTTGTGTTGCGCACTTTTGAACCTTTAATTTTATCATTGTTATCCATGTACTCAATCGCTCAGTGAGAGATCAGACCAATGAGGAACGAACGAGAGAATCAAACACATTTTTGGAAATCTACAAAAAACTTTTCATAACGGGAGGGGAAGGGTACTAGCGTTTTGCAATTATCCTCAGGGAGAAGAACAAACGATAGAAAAATAAATCTTTTTAAACAAGTACCCTGATCTTGTTTTATATCTTCAAATAAGGATTCAATAAAAATTTCATTTTAAAATTATATTTAGGGATCGCGAACTAGCAAATTTTGGACACGGCATTCTCCCATTTTGTTTTACTCGTACATCTTTAGATAAGACTTCTGTAAAAATTTCAGAGATAAAAAATATATTTTAGCTGAGTATTGACCTTGAAATAATAATAATAATAATAAATTTATTGTCAAAAAACAGTACAAACTGCGTATGTCCACATGGAGGACAATAAACTAATTGGAAAATATATTTTTTGTTTGAAAATTTTATGGAAGTGTTATTTTAAGACTAAAACAAATTCGATTGGTGACCCATCCAAATTTAAAAAGTTGTTTTTTAAGTACTACCCTTATGAACAGGAAAACTATTATTCCTTCCCGTTAATTTTAAGAAGAGAACTCACAGATGTTTGTGAGCACTTTTCCCTCATATGAGGAAAGTACCTGATAATATTTTAAGAGCACCATGGTGCTCGTAAGTCGCACGTGGAGAGTGCCTGATCTATTACAAATTGCAGTGACAACAGAACACTGTGTTACCATTGACGTTAGTGCTCTCTGGTGGCTGGACAAAGAAACACTAATAGCGCTACCTATTTCTCAACTTCTGTTAGTACACGCATGTTCGGGAAATATTCAGTAACCATTTCTAAAGTTTCAATTTTTTCGATCAGTTATAAGATACTTAATAGTGTACCAAAACAAGGGCAAATAATTGTTTGAACAGGTGAAACTTCCAGAAATACAGTTCAATTGTTCTTTCTTTGCAGCTTTTGCAACCAGATCTGCAACATGGGGTGTGGTCAATGCGGCACGGACTCGATGGTCTGTTTTTTAAATTGTGGAATGTGCGGCTTATGCACAAGTATTACAGGAAAGGAGCATTTGTCACACTAGCCATGCAGCAAAACGTCCTGTTGCTGAAGATCTGTCAGTAAAGTAACACTGTCAATGCGTTTTCTATAAGAAGATCGTGATTTGGGACAATGACAATGCTAACAGCGCCGCCCTTCTTGTGATCTCATCTGCTTTAATAGATGAGATGAAATGTTTTGAGAAGAAATTATTTTATACTTCCCCGAAAACTCGTTACTCCATGCTTTTTGTTTGCTTCCACGCTGTGATAATTACCGTATTTTCTCGCGTAATTTACTTACTCGAACTTTTAGGACGATTATCTAAATTTTTTAAATTTCCGCATAATTTTTACACTACAAATGTTTGCAGGAAAGTCTTTCCACGGTCTGTGGCGGAGTCTATAGTGCCATTCCGACGGCACGAAACCTATTAACGGATGCACACGCAGCAGATCCACGAGTCTTGGATGTCTGAACTTTTACAACACACGGAAAAGTGCTGGCTACCCAAGGCGGCAACGGGCTATCCGTTCCTACGGCACGAGTTCACAAATTTTACCAGAAATAAATGAAGGATTCAATGTTTTTTTCTTCGCATAATTTACGGACTCCTATTTCGCCATTTATTAAAGGCCATTTTTTGGTCCAAGAAGGTTCGTAAAGTACGCGAGTAAATACGGTACTTCGTTTCTAATAATGATAATCTGGTTTCGAATCCTTGAGTTCAAATTCGTTGATACTGATGAGGTTCGTTCCAATTATCGAACATTTATTTCACAAATCGTGTAGATCTTGTGGTTTTCGTCGCTAATTTCTATAAAACGTTCTGTATTATATATATGGCTTCCAGCAACGACCAGGTTACTGTCCTTNTTAAAGAAACGAGATGATCTGTCATAAATGTTGTTTTTTTGTTAAATTCCATTTGTATTAGCCTAAACGATTCAAAAATGTATATATGATTCTTGAATCGAGTAGTGAATATTCACGTACAAACTGTAAAACAGAAATAAAGAGGTAAGTACGTTGAATAGGAATAAACAGTTTACTCCAATACAATTTTTTTTACAAAGTAGCAATTCCTTTCGTAAATAGGAGTACAAAACTAAGAATTTAGATGCATAGGATAATATAATAAAAATTGATGAGATAAGATAACCAGGTAAACTATTTTTTCTTCATTTTTAATGGTAGAAACATCATTAAGTTTGAAAGTTTTTTTAATGTAAAACGTAGGGTTTCATCTTAGCTACGTAGTATTACAATAGCTCGTTGTATCAAAGATAAATGCCAATGTTATAACAGAAAAACTTTAAACGGTCGTGATTCGAAAAAACAAAAAGTACACGTACTGGGTTATTGCTGGAAGCTACAGATACTTCAAGAGTTGGCGTTCCTATTTCCTTGCTCATGCAATATCTTTCTATTGACCTAAATTACGTTATCAATCTATTTACCTGAAATACAAGAGTGATGATGTATCCTACAAAGGAGTATATTTAATCAATTTGACATCCGAATATAAAACACTGTACTTAGTTCAGATTATAATATAACACTGTACAAAGAAATAGTCGTTAGAAAAAGATGAGAATACTTTTATCACCTAAAAAAGTATTTACCGAAAAAATAATATTTGTGATAAATAAAAATTATACGGATATGTACATAGTTAACATACAATAAAACTTTTGATTACTTGTACTAAATATTATTTAAAGTCTTTCCTTATTTTATTCTTACGTACAACTGTTGAAAAATAAAATACTTGATCACAAATCAACCTTCTTAGTGGCCAGCTATTATGGTCAGCAGGTCTAGTACTGGTGATAACATTGTCTAGCAAATGGACCATTTAGCGTCTATTTTCAAGTTATTGACCATTAAAAATCCTTCTCCGGTCTCCCCTATTCCTTTATTTTCAAGTTCCCTTTTCTATAACGCGTTTTCATTCCAGACGTCGATACTACAAGACCTCCATATTATTTCTATAGTCATCGTGGCAAAATAATAGTAACGAGATGTAATCAATGGAGCGAAAGCGCGGCGTTGTCGTATATCTGCTGCGGGGGGGGCCTAGCGTAGCTCCACTCACTCCAGACGACACGCCGTGGCACACAGACAAAGGCTGCTCTAACCTGCGGAAACGCTAACTTCCAAGTAGCCTTGCAACCAAAGGTTAGCGATCAACCCTCCTGTCCGTCACAGTTGGCATATCAGTTACTGCCGGTTCTACGAATCGGTTGATGTAGTCTGCAGTAACAGATCATAAACCCACTAATATTCCGCAGACACAAGTAAAATGCCTACGAGTCTACAGAGAGGGGAAGAGTCGACAATCTCGCTATGCTGGCATCAGCTCCTCGACTTTCTTGTGGTCTTTAGGCTCCTCCCTCATAACTAATCTTTCGCCATGAGTACTGTAAATCTCGGATCGTAACATCTGAAAGCGTTGTGACTCGTGGGGAACGCTCAGTTATGGTGATAATAGGTTACATTCTCTACCATACCATACTCAATGCGACGAAATATATAATCTATATCTCATTATGTTAATGTTCATGCCAAGAGTTCTGCTCTTCCACCCAACCGTAGATTGGGTGAAGGAATTGTGAAAGAGATGTTGGGTTACCAGAACTTACAATACTAATTGTTTTTTCTTTTTTAATTTTCAATAAACTAGCGTCGTTGCGTATTGTATTCCAAAATTAAATATTTTTTCTTATAACGTTTTTAGGGTAATGTTTTGTCGATATTTCATGGAAGTGAAAAGAACTATTTAAGTGAATAAAATAATTTCTGATTTTAACACACTAAATCTTACGATGCCTGTATCGCAAGCTTTTTTAATCACTATCATAATAAACTCCTTTAATTTCAAAACTTATAATTGAATTTGAATACATATAGTTGCTATGGTGAAAAACATATCGAGCCATGCACAAATATTATCGATTGCAGCATATTAAGGAATGTATTATCAATACCTCTTCAACCAGAGTGTTCCAAAATTATGCGTTATATATAACTCCTACTATGAGGAAAATGCCCTTTGATCGCTTTATTTATTTAAATATAATTTTTATCAAGTTATTTTTCTGTACGTATAGCGATGTGTATCCTTTATTGAAATGAGTACAGCATTCGAATATCTGTAACAATATTATTGTGAGTTGGTTGATCTTTGCGTCTCTTTTCTCGAAGGTAGTCGTGTCGTGCAAAAACTATTCATAGATCCACCTGAAAAGACAAAATTGTATATTATTGGTGTATAACGAATAATTCTGACTTGATATCTTGTGAGTTATTCAGAATCTGGTTCCTCGATGGTAATTCAGAACAGAAAGGAACCCACTGTGCGCAAATAAGACCAGGAAATACTCATAAGTAGTGACTACTGAGGATAATTTTTGCTGTAGTTACCAAATAACTTACTCGGTTGGAGGCTTTGGAACGATGTATACGTTCGATGTATCAGGGTGAATGCTTCATGGATCCCTCGCTACTTGACGGTAGGGAGGAAGAGCTTTGTTCGCCCCAACGTCCATTGGCAAAACGCTCACGCTCGGATTTGTACTCTGCGTATGCTTCGGCGAACGCTGCTTCCTACGAAAGCAATTATATCTAAACTGAAATTGCAAGACCTAGATTAAAATTACCAGCAGCAGACCAGGGAATTTAGCAGTGTGGGAAATCTTGTCGGAGTAGTTAATATAGTATAGCCTACCCTCCCTTTTGTACAGCAGTCCTCCTATACAATTAAATGCAAAATGGTGTATTATTAATTTCTTCGAGAGCAAAATGAACTAATTGTCACTCTTTTACGAGTTAAGTCCATTTCACTCGTAAATGAATGGAATGTAACTGTTTCGCATTGATCGATTATATTGTGTTATTGTGTAGTATTAAGCGGAATTCCACTCAAAATTTAGTGGGTGGATGTTCAGGATGTGTAAAATCTAATTGAAGTTAATATGATCGTTTGGATAAGAAAATTAATAACATCGAGGCGGTGAGGGGCGTCCCACTCCACAGCATCATTGCGTAAAATCAATGTAGAGTAAGCAAGAACATCGTTTTGGCCGTGGTCATGGAGTATGCAAGAACAAGATCAAGTTTTGGCAGTGTATCTTTCACTTAACGCGTACATCTTCACTTAAAAAGGTCCTTGACGGAGCCTTTTTGGAGGTCTCAATATTCCAGCCTCCCACAAACATTTTAATTTCGTGTTTTAGGTTACGAAAATAAAATTTGATATATTTTTAATCATAAGGACAGCTTTAATTTATTATTCTGTTACATAAAATAATTTTAGAGTATATTTCAGTTTACATTTATGTTATGTTGAATGGAAATGGGAGACGGAACCGGGATACGAACCCGGGACCTGGCGCGAATCTCGGTCCCGTCTCCCATTTTCATTCAACGTAACATAATTAATCTGTTACCTGGCGGTGTGGCTAACCGCATTTTAAGAAAACGGAGATTTCTATATGTTACTTATATTGACTTTGGTGTCCCTTTCTGATGTCCTCTTCAGGATGAGGCCCGGATGACGACTTAAACATCGCCAGCTACTGAGTCTTGTTCTTGATCTTGCGCATAACTAATTCGAAGTGCGCTAGAGTACCGGAACTCCATTAATGAGACTTGGGGTGGAAGTCTTTTAGGATGTCTCCATCATCAAGTCATACACAAACGTTGCTTGGCAACAAGTACATATGGATCACATGAGTGTATTTAGAAAAAAAATGGAGATTTATTTCATAATAATCTCAACTATTCTCCATTTTACTATTATAAAAAGTTTTAAAGTAATTTGTATTCAAATGTACAAGGTTTTATGAAGTGTTGAAAAATGTAAACAGTTGAAGTTTGTCTTTTCATATTTCAACATAGCACTTCAAAAACATTGACAAGAAAATGTCATTATATTCAGGGAAGGGAAGACATTTTAATGTACATAGTTCTTGTAATTTTATATTTTATTCTGGTATACTATGTACACTAAATAAATTGACTTCTTATAAACTAGTCTAAAATGATTTAATTTATTTTCTTTATAATAAAGATTTCAAGAGTGTCTTAATATAATAATGTTCATACATTCCATTAGGTACATTTATAAAGATTTGATTCAATATAGTTAATCCTAACCCTGAATCTGGAATTAATCCAGACAATCACGAGCAATGGAATTATTTTTCACTGATTGGGAATAAACATAAGATGTAGAAGACGGGGACGCTGGCTTCCCTTCACTCCTTAATTTGATCCGTGGTTTTATGATTTTTACTTATTAATTTCATGTCCCCTCACAAGTGGAGGTCCAAGCAATCCGCTTCCTTCCTTACTGAAGTGTAATTTATTTGTTTTGTTTCATATCTTAAAGAGGAATTCAGGACGTGAGACTTGCTCTTCCACTTAACCGTAACTTGGGTGCGGAAATTGGGAAGGAGACAAGATCGTTTGCCGGGGAGCTTATTGTAGTGAACTGACATTCTTTTGGAGTAGATGAGGTAAATACGATATGAAACCTCATCTAGTTCAGCGGAGAAAGGTTTGAACCCACTTTGCCGCTCAGCGACATCGTGGAGTCGAAGAGATAACACTAAGTCTCGTTATGTACATGTATCTTTCGAATGTAACATATCACCTCTTGGCGTCTTCGACCTACGCACGGGATACAGCAGAGGGCAATTGTTGTGATGATGCTATTGAAACGAGCAAACGTCCGCTCACTTGAAGATTTCCGAGTGTATCTCCTCCTCTTCTCACTCTTCTTCTCCTTCTTCTTTCCCTCTCTCATCTCCATCTGCGGCAAACATTTTTCTAGATTTACTCTTTCCTTAAAATATTTTTCGTAAACACTAAACTCGTCATTACCAATCCCTCCAAAATATTCCTGTGAAAAGGCCGAGTGTACGTAGCAAACAGGTGATCTGTAAATATTATCGTGGAATGTAGAGGTACAGTTTTGTCATGGAAAAACAATAACTGTGTCAGCCGTCTAAGTGAGTCGGTCCACATCCTGACGGTGGGATACAGAGAAGGCTCTCGAGTATTTCTTTTCTTTTACTTTCCTTTGCCCTGTAATTCCTAGTATTTCATTTTTATTGCTTTTATCTTCTTTACTGGCCTTCTGTGTGTGCTGACCGTTCACCCATGTGTTTGCCGTGCATGGCGACCCGTGTCGGAGGGAATGGGTGTCCTGGTGAGTTGAGGAACTGCTGCGTGCATTGCTAGATGCGCCCCAATACGCTCGCTTTGGATTCGGCCTCTTCTAGACGGGCGATCGGGGGCTAACCCACCCCCGACCAATCGGCTCAGACTAGGTCTTCGACTGAACTTCAGGGTGAGAGGGGGCGCGCAGGAGGTCCTTCTCGCAGGTCGACGGTGTTGGAGCAACCCTGCTTAAAGAACCCTGCGTGTCTCCGCTATATCCCCTTGTCAACCCTGGCACCCCAGTGGGACTCCGTAGAGGGTGGGGAACACGGGGATGAAATTTAAATCAAATACATATGGAAACTAATGCCCCCAACCTGTCCCCGAACCTGTTCCCCTCTTGTCGCTCATCCCTTTTTGCCCTCTTCCTCTAGGAAGAGGCAATTAGCGTCAGCAACTGTCGACTTGAACAGTTTTTTTTGCAAGGAAAGCGACCATGCCTCGCTTCTTTGTCATGAGTTGTATTGAGGAAGGAAAGACTTTTAAGTCTGTAAGTGCGGTCCGTCTTGCTAAACAATTGACGACGTAATGGGAAAAATGCAGTCTGTCATGCGCCAGCGGAACGGAGAAATTCTGTCGGAGGCACGTACAGACAAGCAAATTGAAACTGTAAGATCGTTAAATGAAATTGCCGGACTAAAGATAAAGGTAGCAACTCACCCCAGCTTGAACTTGTGCAAAGGAGTGGTTAACCACGAGGATTTCGCACAAGAATTTGATGCAGTCCTGAAAGAATTTTTTCAGCCGGAAGGTGTCATCAATATTCACAGAGTCAAGATGAAGGTACAGGGGAAGTTCGTCCCCTCTTCCACTTTGATTCTAACATTCAATCGGCCCTCTCTTCCAGAGAGCATCTCCTGAGGGTTCTACACCCTGCGTATTCGACGAATATGTGCCGAGTCCTCTGCGCTGCTTCAAGTTCCAGAGATTCGGTCACACATTGGACCGCTGCAAATCATCTAGCAAAATACGTGTTATTTGCGGTAAACCGTCGCACGAGTCGTCTCCTTGCTCTTCACCTTCGTGTTGTATTAATTGTTAGGAAAACCATCCTTCCAGTTCAAAACACGTGACTTATATATTTGATGGAGAAGGACATCCAGAAGATCCGCCTTACGGATAGGGTGTCTTTTCCTGAGGCCAGGCGTCGGTATATGATTAAGAATGCTGTCGCAATAACGAAATTCTTTGCAACAGCAGTCAGCATGAAGAAGCCACCTAAAATTTCTTTACCTGTCAGGAGGATTTCGAGGATATTAATAAACCACCGGTGTGCAACTCTGAAACTCAGGCCAGTTTTGATGATCCTTCCGTCTTGAAAGCGGAAGTTCCTGGGGTGTAAGATAATTGTACCTACAAAGTATAAGATTGCACCGAAACGAACGTCTGTTTCCACCTCTACATCCGTCTCCACGTGCACCTCTAATTCCACGATTACGGAGAAACCGCAGACTGCTGTTAAAAGATCCCCCCATGTCCATCTCGGGGTCGTTCTCGGCAGAGACCTTCCCCCACAAAAACGTCCTGGAAACCTGACTCTCTAAAGTCAGATTCCAATGTTGTTGGCTCACCTTCCTGTAGTCGCTGAAGCTCAAGTAGCAAAAATAGTGGACTTGTTATGTCCGCGAGTGATCATTCCAGTGGTGATCACGGCGACTCCTCCGGGGAGGGGATCGCAATTAGATCTGACTTTATAGTCATCCACAAAAAGAAAACAAAACATCGCAGAAAGAGCAGATAAACTCCAGGCCATGGCTCTTCTTTCCTGGAATCTGAATGGCATTCATGTCCGTTCAGATGACCTAAAACTCTTATATTGAAATTACTGTTTTTAATCTGCAGTAAGAAGAATTCATGCATCATAGTAACAAGTAGTCGACCAGTTAAGCAGACATAGCACTTTATTGCTGACAAATTAGATGCTACGTAGATCATAAAAAGATCTATAATGTTGTTACAGTAGGATTGACAACAGTACATCAACTGAAACTATGGTGAACAAGAATATAAAAGACTACTGGTAAAAATTTTGTTACTATATTGATCTGTAGCAGACGTTTTAATAAAGTATTATGTTCCACATCACTCCAATCAAAAATAAAAAGAACGATTGGGAACTCTTTCCAGGAAAAAATAAAAATTAGGTGAACAGAACAAATAAAGTTATATCCCATCATGGCCCGGGTTTTGCTCCGGTTTTTCTTCGGATAGAGGCGGATTTCTTATACAGGTTCTCTAGACGTTGCCTAGGGGCGTGTTTATTGTTATAATAAATCGTGTATTTAGTGTTATTTCAATTCTTATGGTTTTTATACACTACACTCAAAATAATCTATATTTCGATAATTATTTGTACATGTAAAATAATTTTTTTGTGTTAAATTACAAATATATTGACATTCTATTAGTATTATAACTCGTAGCTAACTTTTTATCTTATCTAGGAATTTTTGCTGAAATTTTTGAAGCCACCTCTGCCTTAGGGTCCTTGATCGGAATTGATGGGATGGTCCCTTGCTTGCTTCCGGAGAGTAAATTAGTTTATTGTTCTCCACGTGGTCATAAGCAGTCTGTACTGCTTTTTTGACAATAAAAATTTATATTATATCTAATAACAAATTTATGGATCACCTCATGATACATTGATGGGATTTGCCCACACGTATGAATCCATGGTTCTCGAAGGAGGGTACGTCATGATGAACTTCGACACATCTTCCAATCAATATTGCTATCGGTTTTCTGCTTTTAATTGTTTCTGACTGGCTTCGCCAATGTTTCTTGTCCCGCCTTTTGTCTTGTACTTCACCTACATTAGTTGCTACAATTATGAACCGATTATCTCTGATCTAGTATATCTTCATTGTATTGAAGTGCTTGTCTCATTATTCATGTTGGTCATAATACAGAATAATCATTTACATCCCTTCCTAATTGGTAAGCGATGTCTGTGAAAAAGTAACTCCACGGTATATCTCAGCAACGATCTCAATATGTGCAACATATTCTTATGAAAACTGTATTGTTACATTATTGTTGTCGTGGATCAACCCGTAGGATTAAACTGCACCGGAAATTGAATAATCTTTATTAAGAATGAAAATATTAATGTTTACTTATATGTAGTAAGTCTATTTTACTTACCTAAATAACATGGCACGTACTACTCTCTCCCACATTTTATAGTTGTACGCAAGTTTCACTCGGTTTCATATTTAGCATAAACAACTTAGACAAGACATCAGAACAGTTATGAGTAGGAAATAATATTATGCAACGGAGCATTACGGAACTCACGTACAATTACCTACGAATTTGTTTATGGTTTATAACTTAGACGCGTCTGTGATTCCATTAGTCTGGAATCAAGAAGTCATATTACATCATTTTAAAGTAAATGAGCCAAGTAGCGTTTTTTCTTGACATAATTTTTTAATGCTGTAGTCTCGGAAATGAAAAGGGGAAAGATAAAATGAATAGAAAATCGCCGACAAATCTTTAATAATAAATTTAATAATAAATTTTAATAATAATAATAAATTTATTGTCAAAAAACAGTACCGACTGCGTATGACCACGTGGAGGACAATAAACTAATTTACTCTCCGGAAGCAAGCAAGGGACCATCCCATCAATTCCGATCAAGGGTCCTTTTAATGCTCTAACGTACGATAGTTCATTTGTGTGGTTTGCTTCGTCCGGTTACGCAGAAAAGGAACAAAAAATCTAGCGGACATTTGCGTGTTAATGTATATGATGATCAATCTATAATTGTGCTCAGTTGGTGTTTTTCATTGACGGAAGGAATTATTTATGAACAATTAGTACAGCCTTATATTATTAAGGTTGTACTAATTGTTTATGAGTTGCCCGTTTTTAAAACACTGAGTTAGTAAACCATTTGACACCTTCCAACGACTAATTTTAAACTGAACACAAGTCGCTTGCTGAGTTAATCGATGTACAGAACTTATGGTTATGTGACTTTAGAAAGCGGAGAGAAATATTTGATGTGAGAATCTCTTACGAGTAATTCTAATAAGATACCCACAACACGTATATGTCCGCTTTCTGAAATCACATAACTCTAACATTAGAGGGGTAGTATCTAAATTAAAGTTAGTCAGTCTTGAAAATGAATGGAACGAGAGAAAAATAGCGGTCTTATATTAAAATGCTCTGAAAATAAGAAAGTAAACATAGGAGTCAATGAAACCCATAGTTTTGTGTACAATGCAAGCAAACAAGAGCTGGCTGGTTGTTCGATAGGTGTGTCATCAGCAACAGTGAGATAAATAGACATAACACACTAATCTAATCATGCGATTTACAGGGTGATGACACTGAAATGAAATAAAGTCTTTCATATTATTTTATTTCAAATTGTGCGACCCTTATAAGTAGATTACATCACGCATTTATTTTACTTTCATCACCGTTTACTTTCATCGTTCTATATATTGGACACCTGGTTGTTACACGCAAAATCTTTCACATTACGTCTTCACTTTTCTTTTGTAATGGAGACGATTCAATTTTGTCCACAGCCTTCTGAAACAAGAAATTTAATCTCTTTCAATAATGTTTTGGTTATATGTTGATGTTTTGATGCCAGAGACTGTTATATTTGGAAAATGATCCTGAGTTAAATTAATGAATTAGATTTGGGATTTAGATCAAGCGGTAACGAAACAGGAATCCTACATCACGTCGTTGTGCTACATCGATTTCCGTTTACACGTTTGATGAGAGAAGTACTAGGTAAGGGATGTATGAAAATCGATGTGTATAGAAATTAATGGTACAATTCATAGTTTGAATGTCTACTAAATACAAAGCAAGCATAAAACAATCTTGACATATGTTTATTGGTTTAAGTTAAAACGAACATAATACGACAGAAATTAAATAATTCGGAAGTTGAATTAATTAGTATTCATATTTGTATAATTAGTTTAAAAGCAAAAAAGGAAATTAGGTAGCACTTGGGAGAACCTGTTTTGGGAGTTTTCACGTGGAAAATTGTTCACTTTTTTGAATGAATAAATTTGAGTCAAGATGAATATTTGTTAGACCCAACTCTTATTATGTAAAAATGAACCACTTTATTGTGTGCGCTTGAGTCCCGGTTTCATACGTACGTGTTAAGGTGGGTTTTGCACATATGTGTATTATTATTATTATTATTATTAACAAGGGTTTCCTCTGTTCTCGTCCTGTTACCGTTGACTAATCTCGAGTCTTTATTTTCTCTGCACCCACAGATCATTCGAGTGGTTGAGATGGCAGGAAGCCCGTATTACGCGAAGTTGCGCATTCTGGTGTGGAAGTGCTGGAAGCTGCAATTGCGCCAGCCCGTCATGTTGGCGACAGACATTGGTCTCATTGTGGTGTATGCGACGATGCTGGCCCTCATTCGTCTCAAGATCCCTCCACGTCCGCATGCGGACGTCACGAGATTCCCAGCCTTCGATCCGGTGAAGCCTATAGCTGACAACAGGTGAATATGGATAAGAACAAACCTATGAGGAAATTAATATTATACATTTATTTGAAAATATTTGAAATCTGCTCTGGAAATCACATTTTGTTCGAAATCCATAGCTACTCAGCGAGACGCACTCGTCTATATTGTCCCCAACTTACTGTATGCCCCTCCGGTCGCTCAGGGCTAGTATGCCTGCTTGCCACTGAATCACTCTAGGTTCAATACCTGGCGGGACTAGGAAAACGTCCAGCATTTCATTTCACTGTTTATATACAGCTGTGACAATTGAAAAGTAAACCTTCCTTTTTCTATTCACCTCGTACTACTACTAGTATCGCTAACTATTGCTTTTACTTACTGTTCCACTAACACCTACACTTGGGCCAAGTTGTTGGTAAACCCAGTGAACCGTCCCACCAACAAACAATTTACCCAACCAACCATCTCCTACCTCCTATCGCCCCATGTAGATAAGCTTCAATAGCACACTATTTTCTCATTTGCGTATACTACAATTAACTACTGCAAGCAGTAAACACCTGCCAGTGGAGTCAGGGTTTATCTGTGCGTCTGCTATCGTGAGCAGAAATTATCTTCGTCTAACTGCGTGTTTCCCAATTGTTGGTAGTAATAATCTGCTCGAAACAGCTATAAACGTCAGCTAGTGGAGCTGTAGCCTAATGTTATAACACGCACAAAAACAGCAAATTGTATAGCTAAGCATTCAATATTTTATCATCACGATGGTAAAGTTAACTGGAACAGACAAGTTGAGTGCGACTGGGAAATATCCAATCATATATCTATGAAATGATTTTAATTACACCAACTTGCCAACGCTTCGAAATGATTTTATTTGATCTGGAGGGCTTGTTAATCTACCAATCCTCTTGAGACTGTCACCCATTGTTTGTCCTATGTTTAGCGGTCATGGAAATGTGGCAAGTATACAAAGTAGTTGTTGCAGTCCTGTGATTCTTTAAATCAATCCAACAATACCTTAATTTAATTAAAGAATTTTAATACACTTTACATAGTGAAGTAATTATAGGCTTCTACTGTAACTATTTTCAATAAATTATCCAATATTTTTAAAATCTTTTTGTATATTTCAAATGACATCACAGTGTGAACGCCTGCCGGTAATCGGAAGTCTATTGTCCTTGAAAACGGTTTATAAAATGTACAGAAATGATCTTATTAGAAAATTACCATATCATGTAAGATCTCTTCTTCATTACAAAATACATCTATTGTGTCTTGAGGTGAAAAGGATCATTTCTTTGCAGCGACAATTTGTCGTGGGTGAGATCTGCGCCATTGAACTCAGTACACAGACGCTTAAGGTTATATCCGCGTGAACTGAAGTCAAGTTGCCAATTATTCACAGAACTTGGAAATATTCACCAAATCAGTTCTTATTAATAAATAATTAATTCTACTCATTTTTACAACTGGATGAGGACAATTATTTTGGGATTTTAAAACTTTATAATAAATATAGATTGTCATTTGACTCTTTCTTTACCAAGGATCACATTGTCTTGATGTGGCAGTCATATCCGATAGATAGTATTTTCCATAGTTTTTGGTGAATTATTCTTGCAAATGCGTCGCATGATGACAATCTTAACGCCATTACGTTCCTATTTCCATTTGCTATGTTTTAGTAGGTTTTGTTAAGCTGGTACTTTTGCCAGAATTCAAAAAGAAGTCGGAGAAAGTTTCTCCATAGTCATTTAAAGTCACATAATTCAAAATTTGGTGCCGTAAGGGTATAAACATTCTTCGCTACTGGAAATGTTCAAACTATCATTTGAAACATTTTCTGGGGATACTTAGGCATGGTCGCCCTGACGGATATAACACCTTAATTTGACGTGAGACGATAGCTTCTAGACAATTTTGATGATGTCTCGCCTCAATCGGTAGTGTGCACAAACCGTTGCGACAGAAATGTCGTCTTTGGAATGCAGAAAGTGGCCGCCGGTGTGCGCTAGTCCTATCTAGAGTAGAGAAGCCACAACTCGAACAAAATTCCAAGGAGGACTTCAGCGGATCTTCTGAGCGCGCATCATTATCTAATAGACACATACCGTAAACAAAATGGCCGTCCTTTCTTATTGTTTACGGTGGTTTCTCTCTGCAATGTGGACAAAATAGCTGTCACCTAACAGGACCCAATGAGATGACGTGACGTCCATGTCGCTTCTCTATCATATAAAGAACTATGGTCCTATCTAGTTGCTCCTTTGAGCTTTTTCACAAATTCTTTTCTTATTTCAGAGTAGATGAGCAATTTATTGCGTGGACTGCTGGTGACAACGCCACGGAATCGTTCCAGAATGAAGCTCGGCAGGTGATACACGAAGCATTCGCTAAGGAAAGGATTACACGTAAGTATGATGGAGAGTCTTATTGAAAAAAATTCCGGGTTTTTCTCCGGATTTCCTTCGTGTAGAAGCGGATTTGTAGATGGATTCACTAGGATCGGGACCAGAGTTCGTAGCATTTGGGGACGGCAGTGTCAGTGATTATTCTGAATTTCGAATCTTGGGTGTTTTAATAATTGGGATATATTTGTAATATCGGAATTATTGAAACAATTGATAATAGTGCACATTTGTTAAATAACTTATGTTTTATAATCTATTGAAAATAAAATTTGTTAATAGTGTATAGGTATTACAACAAGCAGATAATAATTCTTGCAATTGCAATTTTTGGGGGGCGGTTGGGGGGTGTATGCCATTATTTTGCCTTGAGCGAAGTAGAAATATTAAATAGGTCTTCGAAACCTTGATCGGAATTGATGGGATGGTCCCTTGTTAGTTTCCAGAGAGTAAATTAATTCCTTGTCCACAGTTGGTTATACTTAGATTGTTTTGACTAAATACGTGATGTTTTGACAAAATACTGAAATGAGAAAATGATTCATAATATGAATAGTTCATTTTTAGTTAGAGTAAATATTTAGAATACTGTGAATTACTCATCAACTATTTAGGAACTGTTACGTGTATTGGTTTATGAGTTATGAACAATACAAACAAATATATTCATTTAGGTAAAAAAATGACATACCTCATTGCTATATGAAATATTCAGAAACAAAAATATTTCAGTTTAATTGATGAAAATATTGATATATTTAAATTTCATATATCGTTGTACCCAACATTTCCGGATACAATCAATTGATAGAAATCTTATTTGTCAAGGGCAATTTTACCAGTTTCAGGAAGATACTAAAAATAAAAACAAAATATTTATATTCTCAGTTATAGTACAAGAAAATCAGAATTGGTACATATTTTCCTCTTCTAATGTCAAATCTCCATAATCTACACCTGAATCCACATTATTCTCGTTAATGATCTGATCAACCGTGCAAGAATATTGGGTATGAGACTAACAGTAGCCGTGCATAGAAACGTATGCTGTCATCTATTGGATCACAAACAGAACTAGTTTTTAAACAATTATTGCTTATTAAACACCGCAGAAATATAATTTATACACTTGCAACGTGAATGAGGTAAGTTGACTAGTCCCATTGCTCCTGCATGCTAAATATATATTTTATTTATTTACTTATTTATTTATTTGCAAATACACGAAAAAAGAAAATAAATCTTATGGTCTATTTTCTTAGTATATANGAAGATATATATATATATATATATATATATATATATATATATATATATATATATATATATATATATATATATGTATGTGTGTGTGTGTGTGTGTGTATACACACATTGGGGCTCGCCAACATCTAGGTCATTTTACGTATATTGAGCGTTTTATGGGACGTGCGTTCTCGTACGTTTTATTGGACAGTATTTATTGTGGAACAAGTATAATAACTTTCTTTCTTCCCAGTGGCGGAGTTACCCGGAAAAGAAGAGATGACAGATTTTCTGACCAACGACTCGGGTTCATATTTCGTGGTATGTGGAATAATTTTGGAAGACTCTCATGGTTCTCACAACTTGTGTTCGCAAGGTTTACAGGTAAGGGCAGGAAATGAAATATGCATAAGATGAGGCTGACGAAATATACTCGCTTCTTTTTTTAATATATTTTGTGAGCAATTTAAAAATACTGAATTTCTTAACAACAGGAGTCTTCATACATGTTTATCTTTGTTTGTGTCTGTTTTATCCTGAATTAAGTCTTACTTTTTAAAATGAATGTAATATTCTCGTGAAACTATTGTGTCTATAAGACACAAGTTATTAAATAAATGAAAAATTAGTATTGGATTTTGTGCTCAAGTTACAAACGCTGTAGGTCGACAATAAGTTGCATTTACTTCTAAAAGAAATGCACTCAAATTGCGATAAGGAGGAACGTAATAAATATTTCAGCCTTTCAATTGTCGTGTACTACGAGTCCACGAAGCCTAGTTCCTGATGACGACATTAAATTCGAGAAATGATGAGGGTTGTTGTATTCAAAGTTATGTCTTGTGATGACTCGGCAATTTCACGTGATGTGATCAACGGGGCAAAAATAGTTGTAGCTGCTGTACTTCAATACCTGAACTCTTTCGTCCGAAATTGCTTGCTCTACAATCCGACGTGTCGAGCACTTACCCTAAACACTTTTCAACGAGTAAATTCTAAACATTATAATTATTTAGTTTACATATTTGCGTGTAAGAGTGACTTTTAGTACGCTCGCTAGTACGTGGAACCTATCATTGTACGCATATAAAATTCGTTCCTTTTGTCCTGACATTTTCTGAACAAAAAAAAAAAAAATCAAAGAAAGAATACACGTCATCCTCTTTACAAAATCCTGGCTTATATTAACATCTCGACCTTAAGACCGTCCTTGTACTGCCACTTTTTTCGGAATGCCTTTCTGATTTCCATTCCTCAGGTATAGTTAACACATTATGTACGACATCAAAACGAAATGAAGTAAGTTCAGTTATTAACATTATTATTTATTCTTGCTACGATTTCGAATGCTGGTTATTTATGTGCAACCACTTTACATTCAAAAATATTATTAATTGTACACTTTGAATGGAACATTTTACAAATTGGAGGAGGGTCGAGAAGAAATAAAACTGAGCAATTAGAACTTTGAAAAATAAATATCAGCAATGTTACTTTAATTTTGAATGACAATAACTGTATTATTCAGAAACTGATATAACTTCTAATTATTCATATTAGGAAGGGTTAGTTTTATTGTATTTACCTTGGAACCCCTTAAAAAATGGTAAATACTGTTTGAGGAAATTTTCGTCCATCAGTTAATCTCACGTTTTGTCGGAAAATTAGTTACGTCAAAGTTATAAATGTCGCAATTTTTGAACATTGTATGAAATGACACCAAGGTAATTGCACCAAGGGGGTCCAAGGTAATTGCACCAACCGGACCGGCGGTAGTTACGCCACACTGTCGGGGCAAATGGCGACGGACCCCTGCCTCGCGCAGACTCCGCGTCATAATACCATGTTTGATAATGATGCCATGCCATGTAGTTGACGCTGCGCTTTCCTGGCGAGATGCGAGCGGCGATGAAGGCGGAGACGAAGTGGGAGGCGTCGACGGGGATGCGGTCGAGGATCCGTCCGGGCCCTCGCTCTTGGCACACGGATCGCCAACTGCCCTTGAACCCACGGCCGGGCCCTCAATCGGTGGGGCTCTATTTTCTTTTTTACTCGTTAAGTCTACTAGCGTAGGTAGGATTAATCACTAAAATATCTGAAATGAACATAAATAAACAGACTAACAAGTCCTTATTTCAATGTCAATTTGAAAAAACATACCTCACCATCCATTTAAATGAAATAATTGGATTTATAATTGATGATTAATTCATCGCGTCTTGTGGAAGAAACACTTTTTTTTAAAAAAAACCTTTAAAATCACGAAAGAATGGAAGTTTACTTTGATTTGTAGTAAATTTTCCATATTTTTTTTCATTACTTTTGTGTATCGGACATTACAAAGAGATACTTCAGTTTTCCCGAGGTGAGATACGTAAATCAGGAAACGGTTTCGCTCGGCTGCCATGTTCTTACGTGCTTTTTGTGCATTTCAAACGAGTCAAGCGAGTTCCTGAATACTGAGTATACTGTACTATGAACTGATAGATGGAAATTAAATCCTGTTTCTCCATCATTATGTCGTGTTATAAAACGATTATCATAAATTATAGAAAATAATTATACCTCTCAGTGATTTGATTAACTAGAGAGCGCTAGTCCCACCTTGAATGAAGGAAGGAAGCGAAAAAGGGATAGTTGTATCGACCCAAAATACTTATCGTCTATGAATTTCATAAACAGTGTTGCAGACACATTTGAGAGAAATTCTAGATGCATACATACATACAGTTATTACTTGCGTAATGGTACTTTAGCTAAACCCGTGCGATCAAATGAAAATTAAATGAAATTAACGTGCTGTATGTCAATATGAACGTTTACTTTTGATTAAGCAAGACTATTTTATTTACCTCGACAATATGGCACGTACTACTTTTCCCCATCTGCTAGTTGTAGGGAAGGTGAAAGATGAAATTATTGAGGTTCGCCGACACACGTTGTGATGCCTTTCACAACCTTATTTTATTTGTGTGATTTGCTCCGTCCGCTTACCCTGAAGAGGAACACAATTTTTTTTTGACATTTGATTGTTAATGTATATGATCTTTTATATTTATTTCTTCTTTTATTTTACAAAGTGACGAGGTTTAAACCTGTTCTTCCTCCTCACCATGTGATTTGAGTGAAAGAATCCGGAAAATTGAAGAAAAACCTAAAAACCCGTTCGAGCGTGTTTAATTCAATGATAAGTTTGCATGCAATCAATATGGACATGGAAAATTAGATTTAAAAAATAAATTTAAACTTAATTCGCGTGTTTCCTCTCGCTTCTTCCTACACTGTAGTCAATCACCAAAAAATATCCATGCCGACGTATAGTACCCTTGTTTCATTTATTTTGGTTCAGTTCTTCCCTTCTCCGTTGTTGCAGTACCACGCACTGTATTACTACTATGAAGGATTCCTCACAGTTCAGTATCTCGTTTCCAGCACCATAGTCAAGTTCTGTGGGGAAAACGATTCTCTCGCACGGTTGCTGTCACGCAGCGTAAGTAACTATTAAGATTACTGCTTTTTGGAAACACCATTAAGTCTAAAAGAACAAATATTTAATGTGTTATTCTCAAATTAATACTAATAATAAAAACATCAATGAAAATCGAAACACAATATCTCTTATTTATAATCCGCTGCTATATCATTGGATGACAAGACTCGTTTTTGTGCTGCCTACTACACGGCATTGTAAGAGAATTCCACGAAATTTCTGACGAGGAAACCGGCTCCCTATTTTATACGCAATGTATGATATTTTCGTTCAACGTCGTACAAAACAGTCAGATTCATGAACATTTTCTAATTTTGAGAGACACTATTCTGTATTACTGATATCTACTGTCCACTAAGTTTAAAGGTCAATGGAATCTTAAACAAGACACGTACAGAAATACTTACTACACCAAAAATTTCTTATCTTTATCCTGCGTCAAACTGTATAATAAACTAGTAAACTTCGTTGTGACGAATACTCGTGTGATAGGACCTCGGCATTATGTTCTTGCACTCCTAAATAAAATGGCGTAACAAATTAAGGAACAGACTTCGTAATTAGACTGATTTGTTTTCTGTGTTTCTCCTCTAAGTTGGCTTAATGTCTCATTTTAAAACAGAAGTGTATATATAAAGTGTTTGATAACGCAATGTTTTCGACAACTATGTTCCTCACGTGACAGAAAGTGGAACTGCGAGAGTTGTCGTACCCGCCGTATGTGGAGGACCCGCTGATGGGTTTCATGGAATACTTCCTCCCACTTCTCTTCTACGCCTCTCTGGCCAATCCACGTATCAGTACAATTCGCGCCCTCACGTCAGAAAAGGAGCAGCAGCTGAAGGTAGATTTTCATAAATTATTAGTAAAAGTACGTTTACACTTGTATTCATGTATGAGCGACTTGCGTGAGATACATGTCAATTTGTTTGAGCCAGTGCCATGTAGTTACTCTTCGACATGTCACGCGACATGTCTTCGGACAAATCCCGATACATTTTGTATGAGCTTCATTCAGGATATACATGTCGCTCATACAAGTTGCAAACGCGTATGCGCATGCCCAGAACCCATGGCCAGTACGCTCTCCGCCATGTTTCTTTACATTCTAGCTGAGTTTTTTTGTAGGTTATGTCATTGTTGACATGCATATTTCTCATAGTCTATTGACTCCTGTAATCGTGAATGTTGAGTAATGCAAACAATATGAATTAGTTAAATTTAGATTAGTTTATGTATTCAGTGGATTAGTATATCTGTTAGTGTTCTTCCCTCGCCATACATCAAGCACATCCTGATACAAACAGCTAAGTGTAAATGCTGCTGTATTCATGTATGAGGTAGAAGTGTCTGAGCTCATCCAAATCGCAAACCTTCGAAAAGTTGCGATACGTGTATCTCATACAAGTCGCTCATACATGAATACAAATGAAAACGTACCTTAACAAACACACACTTCTTGGGAAAAAGATGGAACTTTTTTATAACTTGCAGGATTTATTGTGGTACTCATTGTGGTACTCTTCTCATCTTCGTTTTTGAGAGTATCTCCGTTCTGAATCTCAATAATAATAATAACAATGAACAAACAGATGTAATTTTATCTGTAACATGAAAAGAAGGATTCACTAATATAAAGATGATCCTTGAAGTGTTTGGCTCCATTTAGAAATCGTCTAGAAGTTTGATCGGGATTTTCTGGTGATCAGTCTTTCTCATAAGCACAATTATTTGTGAGAGTACAATATATTTGACTATAAAATATTAGAAATGAATAAAAGCGATATCTTTAGTGAAAAAAATATTTTTGTTATA
The DNA here is from genome assembly GCA_002313205.1 of Laupala kohalensis. NCBI lineage: Eukaryota > Metazoa > Arthropoda > Insecta > Orthoptera > Trigonidiidae > Laupala > Laupala kohalensis. The sequence continues at coordinate 309,884 of NNCF01126737.1, read as the reverse complement.
TTTGTGCCTCGATTATGCCGGACTATTATCATCATTATTTTCCCTCAGGTAGTGATGAAAATAATGGGCATGGCGAATTTCCTCCACTGGACAGCTTGGTTTGTGAAGACCATGACGTATTTGTCGATCTATGCCGTGGTGCTGCTCTTGTTCCTGAAAGCTGATTTCCTGTTCGGTATAGCCGTGTTGCCCAAATCTGACGTTTCTCTCGTCTTCTTCTTTCTCGTCATGTACATGATGGCTACCACGAGCTTTTGCTGCATGATTTCCGCCTTCTTCAGCAACGGTGAGTGTTAAACAGAGACCACATTCCTCGAAACTCCCTTTTATTCGTATTGGGAAATATTCCACATACTTTTTCATTTTTCAAGTAGGTTTTTGAAATATTTAGACAATGTTTTAAATGGTTCAGATATGCGTAAAAGTATTATTCCATAATCTTTTTGCATTAAGTGAGAAAGTAAGTAACGAGTTTTTAAATGTTGATTGAATAATCCCGCTTGAATTGCTTGCTGATTGCTATGACTTTGACGTCGCTTTATAGTAATAGTAAATTTATTTACAAAAAAGCAGATACAAACTGAACCACGTGAAGGACAATAAAATAACTTACTCTGCGGAAGCTAACGAGGGATCATCTCATCTATTCCGATAAGACAGAGAAGGATTTAATATTTCTGCACTCGTCTAAGGCCCAATTTCACCAAGTTCGTTTAATGTCTTAAACGAGATTTTCTGTGCAGTAAATCGTGATTATCAAAATGCGCGTTCCACCATCTTCGATTTACGAGAAAATCGCGATTAACGCTTAAACGTTCGGGGACCCTTCGATTACCAGCGCAAATCGCGATTTTCTTCAGAACTGCGAGAAATATGGCGTCCATTTTGTTTGTTTGCTCGTAGCTCGGTTTATAGGTTATGTTCAGTGGCACGAGGGAGGCCCGCTGCTGCCTATGGTGTCCTTAGGTGGCGGTAGTGAGCAACATGATGCGTTTTCCTCCCGTCATTTGTCTTCAAATTACCCATAATGCACTGTAAAACTACTACCAACCCAGACATTCTTCAGAAACATTGAGCAACTTAATCGACGATTAGTTTTGCTTGGTGAAACGCATAAAATGTAATCGCGATTCCATTTACCTAATCACGTTTAAGGAATTCGCGATTATTCNGATTATTGTACATTTGGTGAAATTGGGCCTAAGATAGGAATAAAATAGTTATCTATACATGTTATAATATCAATTGAATTCCAACAAATTTAAATTTAATAGAATACGGAAAAGGTATTTCACAAACACATATTATCATCAAATGTTGAAATAACTCAGAAAATATTGTTAATAAATCGTAACTATTAAAATAACTGAAAATGTGTGATTAACTATTACATCAGTATTAATGAGATCGTAGCTCTAGGCAAGAACCTCGAGAGTCAGTATTTAAGGGCGTACTTAAACTCGACAGATCCTCAGGAAAAGGATAACTTCACCATTAAAGTCAACACTTCCTTAAGGATTAGGTCTACGCCGGACTACCTGTGCCCGTCCTGTGGGCAGTTCTTTCAGTAAATGAAAGTTTTACCACAAAAAAAAATTTTCTCCATAAAAATTGTAATTTTGTTATAGAATAAGTGAAATCTACGCTTATAATGATGAAAAATGAAACCAGACACGACCTTACTGGCATCAAATGCTCATTTGACTATTAGTCCAGTAATTAGGTGGCGAAAAGAAGTGTGTCAAGGAAAAAATAAAGATTTTCCCTTTCAATATTATTTTAGTTTTCCTTCTATACCTTTAAAACAACGCATTTTTAGAACAAAATATTCTTGAACAGAAAAAATGTACATTAAATTTCTAACAAATTACATTCTGTATCTTTTTGTCACCAGACGAACGGAAAATGCTAAAGAGCGTGATTAAATAGACAAAAATTCTACAGTGGATTTAATTGAATTATAACTTGAGAACTACAAACTTAGAGAAAATGTCTCCATACGAAAATGTCCTATTAAACGCGTTATCCTGGATATTTTTTTCTGAAAATCTGTTCATCCTCTTCTTCGCGTGGAAGTTTTGTGCATATCTATGTCGAAGAGTCGATACGTATTCTTTAATTGCATCAAATAGGGTAGTTCTGATTTTTTGATATGTTGTATATGATCAAGTCCTGATGATGAACCGAAATTTTCGACCTCGACTGAAGTGCCAGAAATAAAAAAATAAAAATAAAAACAGTAAAATTTCGACATTCCTCAGTTTGCAACTTTGAAGCAACGGGTTTTAGAAATAAAATGCTATGTCATTTTTTTCAGTTCTATGAATTTACGAGAGTTAAAGACCAGAATCTCGAACCGTATTTGGACCACAGATACCATTCAAGGAAAAAAGTACACGTTGACTCTACTACATAGATGTACTACATAGGCGGATAAACAGATCGTCAGAAAAAGAAATACTCTGAAAAATTCATTTTGTTGGACCTTCAATAAATTTCATTTTCGTATAAGGACGTTTTCTCTAAAAGTAAGTAGTTCTCAAGTTATAAACAATGTTGGGTAGGGGAAGATGTAGTATCGACTCCAATGGATAGAATCTCCCTCGCTCACCAACATAAATAACGGTTTTTGAAATGCAGGTTTGTTTGAATAAGTTTTATTTCTTACGTAAACCTGTTTTGAAGTTGCCTGAGAACATGACGCCAAACGACCGACTGCGTATTGTTCGTCCGGTGTGGACAGTTTCTTCACGTATGCAGCGTGGGCGTAGCTTCGATGCTGGGCTGCGGTGGTCGGCGGAGTCTTGTGTCCTTCTGCGTGACCGTGCGGTTGACGTGAAGCTTGGCCGTGGTGTCGTCTCTCGTCCTCAGTTCTCAAGGCCGGAGCTGCGAGGAAGGATCTCCTGGGCGTCTGGTAGCAGAGTGTGGTTGAGGGAGGATTTCCTCAGCGTCCGGAAGTAGACCGTGGTTGAAGTCAGCGTCTTGTGGTTCCTTGAGAATTTCCTGGATGTACGTCCCGAATCGTGGGAATGCGTGTTGTCAGGATTCAATCGCCAGAATATATATGGATTCAGCTTGGGAATCGTTGTAGGCTGGATTTTACTTGTAAGCGTCTCAATGCGAGTGGAATTATCTCGGAGCAGAATATTGCATGTACTCGGCGAAGCTCAGTGCAGTCGAATATGTTATTTTTTGTTGCCAAGTACTGGATTTATACAAGAAGACATTTGAGCATCTGGGCCATATCAAACTTGATACGCCCTTCAAGGGACAGGTCTTGTGGACGCCGTCATGGGATTTTTGTTTGCTTACGGCGTCCGCCTATTTTGTATACAGTATCTTGCCTAGAATCTGTAATGCATTTATTTATGATTCTTTGCGTGACGTTTGTTGGTCTTGGAACCTGTTGACCTTGGGATGTCTCCATGGAATGTATGAGTTGAGGTTCTCGTGTGCAGGAGGCTGTGTTCAGTAAATAAACACACGATGGTGAACGCTTTATTATTCGTGTAGGGTACGAATACGTCCATTTGTGGTGCATAGGAACAGTATAGAAACAGTGTCCCTGTATCATCAACTACTTTTGTGCGTGCGAGCTGGTTGATGGGGCGTGGGCATTATGGGGAGCGTGTGTATGACGTGCATCGTATGATATGTGGGAAGGGTACGTTCCCACAAACAAAATACGGGAAAAATAAGTTTTTTGATCCATTGTACAACTTTTGTCAAATTGCATCGCGCTCTTAAGTCTTATCCGTTCGTCTGACGACATAATGACACACAACATAATTTGTTGGAAATTTAATATGACATTATTTAGGTTTCGTTGTGTTTCGTTCTTAAAATGTGATTTCAAGTTATAAGCTGAAAACTGAAGAAATAGCATTATAAAAAATCTTAGTAATTTATTTTTGTTTAAGTTTATTATTGAAATCTGAACCTGCAGCTTCGTTCTTTCCCCTCCTTTCTTGTATTCCTGGCAATTTTTTAAAATTAAAAAAATATCGAGCTGCTGCTAAAAAGAATAAATTTTATTTGAACATGAATGAATTCTTTATAATATTAGAGAAGCATCTGATATATTTTATACAAAATAGCTGACGACAATAAAATATAAAACATACTAGGATATTTTCTCTCTAAGAAACATACAGTGACTGAATTTGGAAACTTAAATCTATTATTCAGAGAATTGCTTGAGAATTCTAGAATTCCAAGTTTCTAAACATCAGTGGTGTAGAATATTTTTATACAACTTGTTCTTATATTTTATTATTATGTTATACACATTTTGTTCTTATATTTCTTAATTTTATGTGTCGACCTCCGAAAACATGTGAGCATTGGCGCTCTTGTAGTCAACACCCGCACAAACATTACTAACAACATAAATTAAGCAATAAATGAGCAATTCATGAGAAAACACCCTATTATGAGGATAAAAGAAGAACTTTCATGGTTCAAAAAACATTTTGACGAAAAATCGAAGTTAAATCTAACCTTTCTTAGCGGCCACCCGGCTTAGCGGTCATTCAGACGAATAACCAAACCTGCTGTTACAAATATGTCTTATTGCTTCATTCGTATCATAAACTGCAAAAAAAAAGGCACATTTCATGATTTAGACGTAAATAAATATTGTGTCAGAAATAAAACCGGAGCCAAAAAGTTCTCCAAAGCATAAGTGTTTGGTTCTAAAACCCGGAGTGCCGAACGTAGGTGCACTATGTAGAACCAACGCATTTACTCTAGTACGATAAACAAAATAGTTTTCCTTTCAATCATATGTTTCATAAAAGCATCAAGAAAATATATAATTGGAATTCTACGCACATTGTTCTCGGAATCAGAGGCTCTCAAAACTGATATATTCGTCAAAATTTCGCAACCGAATATTTTTCACGATTACAATACTTTTTATATACTATGTTAACAGAAGCTTAAAACTCAGTAATGTCATAAATACGTCGTGTTTGGGTTCATTTTTATTGGAATTATGTGTAGAGTTCAAAAAATTTAAGATAATGGGAATAAAAATAAAAATGTTTAATTAATAGCATATTAAATAACTTTCCAGTAAGTGACTCATGAAATCCATTAGCGACAGGCCGGTCAGTTGGCAGGAGGGGGCGCGGCGGGCGGCATGACATTAGAACAGGTAGAATCTGTCGAGTTTGATGGTACCCAAAATTTTTAATCCCTTGCTCGACTTTTTATGACCATCAGGAAGTGTCGAGTTTAAGAACTCCGGTATTTAACATCCGCCTCGATTCGAAGGAAAAGCGGAGAGAAACTGAGGCCAGGATGGATCTACAACAGTCATCTACAAATAAGCCCTACTTCCGGATTCAAAATTGAAGTGGTCGATTTCGGATGGAAACGACACAACTTCGAAACAATACAAGGGCCTTGCTTGTGGGTTGCAGTTATATATTAGAACAGAACGCCATTCGACGCTGATTTTAGTACCGAGTGTTTTTATCACGCTATTAAATGTTTAAATTGAGCATTTAATTTTGCTATCAATTTAATTTGAATTAAATGCTTAGGATTTTTAAAGTAATCGCGAAAATAGTGGCGATATTTTGTATCTATAACTAGGAACATTGATTATACTATTTAAATTTATTATTTAATTTTATTCAATATTAACTAAACTTTAAAAAAATTGAGTTTAAATAATATATTACATCATATAAAAATTAGTTTAAATATAAAGCACAACCGATCGAAATTCCAGTATTTCTCGTGCTTAACATTTATTTGATCCGTCTTTCTACTCAGATCACTTGTGAAAGAGGTTACTAATAAATAGCGAAGTTCGTTATGCAGAAAATAGAAGACTTATTTCTCGTTAACTTGCATGTTTAGCGACGAAGGCGTCTTTGGTCGGAAGATTATTGTGGGTCGGTACACTGGTACCGTACATGACCTTTGTGAAACACTACAATTCAGTGAGTTTGGTGTCGAAAGTGTTTGCTGCGCTATGCCTCAACACAGGGATGGCACTTGGGGCGTTGCTGATCGTCCAATCAGAAATGAACGGTTTGTACAGTATCATATAATTAATTATAGCGTAACTTACAACCATTACAATATTTTCTATTTACATGGCACTATTGAACGATGTGCGTTATCCTTGATATTATCATGAGAATCAACAAGATATTAGGTAACTCAGTAAATTGTACCGCCGTGTATTTAGGGTGGAAACTTTTCGCAGCTGGTGAAACCTATGTTATACGAAGCAGACAGAGTACGCTCATTAGATTATCTCATGATTCATTAGTCTGCTTTAAACTATTAGGGAAACACAATATAACAACAATACTCTAGCAGAAATGAATGGAATGAAAAACGTCACTGATCATGTGAATGGAAGAAGTGGGTAAAATAAAATATTAGTTGCCACACTTATTAAAATGCAAGATAAGTAGTTAAGAAAAATAAATAACCAAATTCCAATACAAAGTATGAAATAAAATGAACGTAAAAAAATGCAATATAAAATTTAGAAGCTTGGGATTTTTTTCAGAAATATTAAAGAATTATTAGTACTTGACGCCTAAAGCTTTTAAAGTTTATATTTAATATTTTTAAAATATCTACGATTATGTACCTTCTAAGTATTTGTACCTAAAATGAGTGGCCAAGGAAGGTAATTTTTTTTCATTATATTTTATTGAACATTCTCTTTACGTTTTACAGAATACTTTTTACGTAAAAGCTTGTTTCAAAATAATGCTTCTAAGATATTTTACTATTAATTATAATTGATTACTATAAATTTTTCTATATTAAGCTTCAAATATCTTCCATAGGGTATATTATTTCTGTTTTTACAAATGTTGTCTTCAGTCGGGAATAGTCAAATATTAGCCTGCAAATTTAATAGCGGGTCAGTGTTTTGAATTAGTTAATGAATATTTTTCTTACTAAAAGTACATTAATTATTAAAAAGTTTTCTTTTCTTGTGCGTATAGATATTGAATGGTTACTTGCGTAGGTGATGGTATGAGATGGAGGAATGCTTGTACACCAGTCACTCCCAATGACGAGCTCACGCTGGCCATCGTGTTGGCTTTGCTGCTGGTGGACACTGTGCTCTACATGCTGGTGGCGCTGTACGTGGACGCGGTGTACGCTGGCAAATTCGGCATCTCGCGTCCGTGGAACTTCTTCTGCTCCGTAAGCCGTTTCCTTTGGTATGAATGCCACTTGAACTCACTCCCTGTCGGACAGTGTTCCCCATGCATCCCTCCCTTCTTTACACAGTTTACTCATGTTTTCATTTTAGATTTTGGTAACACGATTTGCAATCCGAAGATCAAGACATCTGTCTTCATATATTCGATTTAATAATTAAATATCTGTTCAAATCCAAAAACATAAAACAGGACATCAACGGGACTTATATTCTGCAGATATGATAAATTAGTAGTTTTCACAGTTGTGGTAGGATAAAGAGAATAAGAAATTAACTTTGTTTTGAAATAGTAAGAAAACTGCGAAACTAGGAAATTGAATAAAACTATTATTCTGAATGATAATATAAACGTTCACTTTTATTTAACTATACTATTTTATTTACCTGGATAATGTGAAAGATACTAATTTTCCCCATCTGCTAGTTGTAGCTAAGTTTTTATCGGTTTCATACTTAGCATTAAACAATATAAACTGGAAATCTGAACAGTTACTAATATTACGTGATAATGCACAATAGAGAATAACATAACTCACGTACAGCTCTCTATAAGTATTGTTTATACCAGCATGGTCAGAGCTGTCAATTATGAGGACCCAAGTAGTGAAGTAACATCCTTTTCAAATAAATCGATCAATCAAGTGCCTTATTTTCTTCATGTAATGTTTAAATGTTATTATGTTGGGAAAGAAAAGATGAAAGATGAAATAACTGGAAATCTCCGACACATCATGTAATGCTCTAAAGAACGATACTTCATTTGTGTGATTTATTCCATCCGGTCAAGCAGAAAAAGGAACTGTAATGTTTTGAGATATTTGTGTATTAATGAACATGATTCGTGAGAAGATAGGCATTACTCGTTGTAACGTTTCCAGAAATTTCAGTCTCGTGTCAATTTGTATAGTTTTGTCTCTGAAAAATTATGTTGGCATTCCTGCTGGCAGGTGTCGTATTGGCTGGGTGAACATTGGTTGTCATTAGAGAAAGTTATGGTGGCGGAGGAGAAATCGGATGTCGACGCGCGAGGAACCGCTGGAGGGGAACACCAACAAGAAGAATCATCCCTCAGCGATTTGCAACCTGCAGCGCAGATGTTCAGACTGAGCAAGGTAACACACGGTAGCGTCATGTACACATCCTATCACGCTTGCTTTATAACACAACAGTCACTTAACTCATCTTTGGTCACTCTTCACTCAATAAGGAGTTATTTTCCCCGTCTCTATACTACGATTCTTGTAAAACGGGAAAGCCACCGGTCACCCTAACAAATACAAACGTCATGGAGAAAGTATGGAGTATTTTTATCGCTTGCCGGATTAATTGTGGAACCTATGAAATACTTCAGTGTTACACAGCGTTGCCACCATACCTATGTGAAATTTTTGCGATATACAAATCACGCAGCTACGCTATATTTTATGTAATTTGCATTAGGTTACCATAAATTTCGAAGACATTTTTATTTGAATTTGTGACCAACTTTCATTTATGACTTGCTCCTCATATCGTTCGGTGTCATCTTAACGCCATTAAATCTACTTCAGACACGAAAGTTGACTAACACCAAATCCACAAAAATTAGATGATTAAAAAACGCAGAGCGGTTCCCGAGATAGCTTCCTCTCCACCTTTGGAAGGACGGGGCGCGATGGAGAAGAGAGGAGAATTGACAAGTGTGCGGATGGTTTCTGTAGGCACTCCACCGTTCATTCTTCACGCTTATGACGAACGTCAGTCGCCTCGCGAGCCGGACAGCTCGTGTGCGGAAGGTTTGAGTTTTATTTCGTTGAAGTTGGCATTGTGCTTTTTACTTCCGTAGGCAGCCATATTGAATTTTCTCTATCTCCTTTTTCTCTCTTTTATTTAGTAGCATATCCACAAATATCTCGTGTATTTTGTAGAAAAATGATTTTCACTGAGTGTCATGCGCAGGTATTCGACAAGCACCGCGTCGCCGTGAACGACCTCAGCTTGACTCTTTATCAGAACCAGATAACTGTCCTCTTGGGTCACAATGGCTCAGGTAAAAGCACAGTCATCTGTATGCTCGCAGGTGAGAATACGCTCCATGTTATTCTGCGTCATACTTCCATCGTTTCATTCTATGACTTATAAGAAAAAAGAATCACTAGTAGACCGAATTTTCGGGAAATTAACATCGGGGTGAACGGAAGTATGATTTTTATTTTTAATTGATAGATTAATTTATATGATTTATTATAGCCTCCATGGCTATTAGTATAGTACATGTTTTTACATTATAAAATATATTACGTATCTAGTAGACATCCAAAAAGTTTTTACATTTGTATACATACTCTCATTTCCAGTAGCTTACCTAGAGGGGAGCGTGGAGGGTTGTACGCCCGGACCTCATACTCAGGAACCTCCAAAGAGGTCTTAAAAATAAAATAGACGAAAATTTAAACTGATATACACTTTAATATTATTATAACAGTCAAGTTTCTTGATAAATACAACACAATTTTCAAACTCAGCATTCAAACACATTCGTGTGGGGTTTGAAAAGGGGGTCTCACAAACAAAGAAACAAAAATCTCCCTCCTCGGTCCTCATTACTATTAAGAACGCTACCGATCACTACATACTTGATACTCTCATTTTTACGAAAAAAATTAATTGTGTAATTATTAGATATATTCGTATAAATGAAATTGATTTCCTGATAACGATATTTACGAGAGAAACTTTTAACAGCGTACTTGAAGAGATTCGTGCCTACAGATTCCTTGTTGTACCTGGATGGATGTGGGTGCGTAGGTATGTATACTCCTTCGAGCGGGCGGGTGATCGTTCGAGGATTCGACATGGCGCTGGAGACGTCCCAAGCGCGTCGTTCCATCGGCATCTGTCTACAAGACGACGTACTCTTCCAAGAACTCACTGTGCGCGATCACTTGCACTTCTTCAGCAAGGTATGAAGGTTCAAAATGACATGACTGAATACTGGCCTCCTCCAATGAATACTGGCGTAGATCAAACCCATTGTTTCTGAGGGAAACATATTTTTTGGATTACAAGAGTAGAAGTTTGATGCCCACTTTGACGTAAAAAGTCTCTTCGGCTACAACTTCAGGTATATGTTTCAAAAATCCCACATTTGAGCTTCGTTTAATTTATTTACATTAAACTTTTTTTAATTTGTCAGAAAGAAGACATCATTAGTCCCAATATCTCGTCGTCTTATCCAACACGTGATTTTCGGGACAACCTATTTTTCAAAAGAAATAACCGTAAACAGTTTTAATCTTAGTTTTTTCAGAAATCGCTTGTCATTAGGTGTCGTTTGTGAATACACTACATTTTTCACAAATTTAATCATGGACGTATATCAAGAAACGATGTAAGCAAAAAGTTCGTTTGATTGGTAGTAATTGGAGAGTGATAGCTTTGCATGAATTGTGTGTAGCTGAAGGGTCTGCGTGGCGTGCAAGCCGAGGTGGAGGTGCAGAAGTACTTGATCTCACTTGATCTGGTGCCCAAGGCTTACGTAAAAGCCAAGCAATTATCCGTGGGGATGCGTCGCAAACTGGTGGCAGCAGTTGCGCTCTGTGGACGCTCCCAGGTAATGACGTAAATCGTTTTATATAAAGATGTATTTTCTTGTTATACGTTGTTTTCTAGAGTATATCTTAGAATTTCGATGGAATTTTGAGCTCAATCCCACCCCCAAAATGAGTAAAGAATTAAAATATATTTTTCCAAAAAATACGATTGGTGCGAGCGTAGTATTCGCGTTGCGCAGTAAAAAAAATTTTTTAGTGTCGTAAATTGTCTTCAATACGTTCAATTTCTCTTTTTGCCTGAAACATGCAAAAATATTTCCATTTTTCATTCTCCCCAAAGATCCAATACTCCTCATTTCCAAAACAAAAACAAAAATTCAATCCTGGATCCTCTACTGATAATGAATTGGAGTCATTGTTGTGTAAAGAAAATATTGGGATATGATAGTTACGCCTCGCGATCAGAAAAATCCTAATCCCGTCTACAGTTGCGTCACAAGGTCGAAAAGTCCCTTCAAGGTTACTATGACAATTGCGCCTCGTGGTCACCGAATCAACGATTTGTCCGTGTGGGCCTACGTAGATATATTATTATTTGGGTGGGCTCGGCTATGGCCTAAAAGGTCGTTTATACCTCTTAGTACAAGTAAGTTTACTCCAACCCAAGGGCCTCGCTGAAGAACTCCTAGGAGCGGATCTTTGCCTTCCTGATATCCTCTAGGGTCGGGAAACATGTAGACCTAAGATGTAACTATATGTTTTTATTTAAATTATGTTATATTATTTATTATTAAGCGGATGGTGTGTGTATGATATCGGGGGTTTAATGTCCCCTTCCAATAAACAATATTAGTACATACAATTTTTAAAATTATGATCCTACCTGTTCTGCTAAATGTATTGGTCTAAAAATGTTTCATTTGCGTGTTTAGCTTTTTTTGTAAATATGAACTTCGTTTATTATATGTATGTTTGTATTGTGTGGCCACCCAATGTCGGACCGCTGCTCTCACTAAGGGACTGGGGCTCAACTGTCAATACCCTTTATGACGAATTATGGGTACACTACGAATATTTTTGACCGCGATGCGCGACTACCAGTCAACAGCAAATATATATTTTCAGAAATTGTGTGCCATTTTTAGTGTATTGTTATGAACTGGGGTAATTGTTGTGTAAAAAGAAAAAAAAACTGTGTTGACCCCAGTTGGTTCTCCTGGATGAGCCCACAG
>NNCF01126737.1:258160-282243 GCA_002313205.1 Laupala kohalensis | reverse complement strand
ATCTCATTAATTCCTATCAAGGGCAATTTCTATCAAGGGCAGTGGTGGATTTCATATTTATAAAATAAATTGTTTAACATATACGTACTGTAATCTATTTATTATTCTAAAATAAATCGTTGGTAATAAATGCAGTAAAAATTGAGATTAATAATAAAAGTATTAATTACATTCCCGCCTTTGTGAAAAACCGCCTCTACAGAAGGAAAACCGGAGAAAAACTCGGACCAGGATGTGGCCGCAGTTAATGTACACAACCGTAACAAGGTTGCGTACAGTTACAGTAGTTGCTCTAACTGTACTCCACCGCCTACTCGCTTTCTGCTCTTCTCTGCGTGTACAGGGGTATGGTAACTACTCTTCCTACTACTCGCCACATTACTCTACCCTTGTGAACCAAGCTCAAATTATTCATCTTCACTTTCCAATATTTCAGAATTTCTATTCGAATTACTATTTGAAATTATACTCTAACCTGCGAAAATACTTTTCTTGTGCGCAGGAAAATGCCCAATGACGGGTTGTTTAAAATACGAACAAAATCCCTTCTCCATGGATTTTCCAGGGATAGGAAGAAATATCGTCGTTTTTCTATTGACGGGATTTATCTACTTCTTTATTATCTTCTGCTTGGAATACCGTTACGTGACGTTTATAAGTTATCGATGCAACAAAAATGAAGACAAGGACAAGAGTATGTATTTTCAGTATGTAGTTCGCTTTACATTCCTCGCGGCGAAAGAATTGCAACGATATGTAACCAAAGCGCATCGTCGTCATACGTCTACTGCGTGTGCTCTAGTCCCTTCGAGACAGCATGCCGTGACACCCAGACAAAGGCTGCTATATCCGATGGACGATCTTCATATAACTTTGCGGCCAAAGGTTAGAGATCAATCCCTCTGTCCAGTTGGCATAATAATTACTGATGTAGGTGGCAGCATTCGATCGTAAACTGAGATTCTGCCGACGCGTGTAAAATACCCACGTATGTACAGTGAGAGGGAGAGTCGGCAATCTCGCGATACCGGCAATGGCTCTTCGACTTCACGTGATCTTTAGACTCCTCATTACAATTCTTTCACCGCGAGTATCTCGTATCGCAGAAAAAAGTCTTCAGGAGTCATCTTATTCAATTTGAATTTGAAATACATTTTCGAAAATTATTTAATTGTATTTTGTAATTAGTATTTAAGAGAATGGAAGTTAAATCGAATATTATGAATTTTTTAGTAGCTCTGCTTCGTAAATAAACAGTTTAAGATTTTTGCTGTGAAATATTTTAGCTTTCTTGCACTTATACATCATATACATCTTCATTTTCCTGTAGAAGCAGATGATTCACATGTTGCTCGAGCTCCTTGACGTATCGAGCGATTTTATATCCTACGACTTTCATTTTGTAGCATTTGTAGAATGACCAATGATTTTAGTTGATATTGTAAGATTAAGACTTAGTGCAACGAGAAGAAAGTCTTAAATACAAAAATATAGTATATACCAGATGAATGGATGATAGAACAATAGTAAACAAATCTGAACGAAGATGTTTCGTCCTATCAATTCAGACCACGTGCTGTCCTGACATTTTTTCATTCAAAATTTTATATATACTTCATATATTTTAATTTTGTTACTTACTTTTGTTCATTTACCTGTATTCTAATATCAAAATGTCCTGGAACCTGACCCGAACCAAAATGATCTGTTTCAACTTCTGTTCTTGTATTAGGTTAATTTTTCAAATTGTAAATTTTATTGTGTCACAACAAAAGTGCACCATTATTCGCTATACTCAAAGTCACGTTACTTAACTGAAAATAATTCATTATGGCTGCCTGACGCGAATTGGCAACATAAATTTAAGTAATTTCTGAATATATATTAATATTAGTCAAAAAAGCGGCAAATTTGACGAAAAAAATCAACGCAACGAAGTAAGAAACAAGGTAATATTATTTCCACTCGCTGAATGAAAAAAAAAAAACAGAATAGCGCCACAAGAGTTAGTGAATTGAATTGTTGACCGATGTAGGCGATACATTTAAATTTTAAAAAATCCCAAAGTACTGCCAACATAACGAAGGTACACTTATCATTACCTCTATGTACAATGGTGGTAAGAGTAGCCTACAAGACCTGTACCAACATCAAGTCAGTTAGACTGGGAATAAATTAATAAATAAATAATTTATTGTCAAGAGAGCTGTTACAAACTGCCTATGACCACGTTGAGGACTAACTAATTTACTGTTACTACTTTACAATTGTGCGTTTCCGTTCATGTTTTTTTTCTTCTTAGATTACACTTTCTCAGAATCAAGTTACATGACTTTTGAGTATATGTTTCACTAATATATGAAAAAATATGTTGAGTGTTCGTTTTCAACTTTTATTGGTAAATTAAAAAAAAAAAGATATGCGATGTATCGAAACACAGTTAATGCTTCTGCAGTTGAAAGAAATGGATCTCAAAATCCAAACAGGTGATGGAAATGAAGAACACGAAGACTCTGATGTTTTAGAAGAAAAGAGAAAGATTCATTATTGTGATAATGAATACTTCTTAAAAGAAAATGAAGTAGTCCTCAGGTTAGTTGACAAAAATTCATACTCCACTATCATTCCTTTGTTCAAATCCTTTTTAGTATGACGACAATTTAGAGCAGTGAGGGTATTAGATATTTTTTTGCTTATATTGCTATATTGGAGATTGTATTGTCAAATTAAATAAATAATTACGACCTTTGACGGACAAACGCTATATATTTTGTGATTTATACTATTCGTCCGTTAAAAGTCGTAAGTCTTTAATTATTTATTGCATTTGATTATGCAATGGACGTTTATTGTAGTAGAATTATAGACATGACAATGGTAGACTTCATTATTTAAAAATCGTAACAGCGTACCTTCCTCTAATGAGGCCCGGGGTGAAAGTCTTGTAAGGGGTCCCATCTTCAAGTCACACACAAACATGTGTTCATGACAACAAATGCATTTCGACTTTACCAGAGTGTTTAAAAAAATTATTTTACGATAATCCATTTTTACAATAGTATACAGTAATAATTTTACAATTTGTTTTAGATTTTCAATAATCTCAATTACCCTCTGTTTTACTATATTAAAAACGTTTAGTGTATACTAGTGTTCAAATGTACGTGTTTTTATGATTTTTGCTGCTTCGAGGCCCCTAACAGGTGGAGGGCCAGACTGACTCCTTCGCTCCCATCTAGGGACGCTACTTCCCTTAAATACAGATTTAAAAAACTGGGGGCAATTCTTAATTCGGATTCGAATTCAACGAGTCAAAATACACCAGGATGCACAGATTTAGTCTTAGAAACAGACTCATTTTGTGTGAGCGCGCCTGTGTTATGAGAGAGGAAGGTTCATAAATAGCGTGACCTGCTAGTATAAATAAATATATTTATCTTTTGAAAACATATGTAAATTTTGTTTGTCGTAGAGATCTTACCAAATACTATCGAAAGTTTCTGGCTGTCGACCGAATATGTTTAGCTGTGAAGAAAGGGGAGATATTCGGACTATTGGGAACTAGCGGCGCAGGGAAGACCACGGTCTTCAAAATGCTCACAGGCGATCTCCTCAATTTCGGAGGGGAAGGATTTATCAACGGATTTAACCTGAGAACGGAACTACGGAAGGTCAGACTAGCTGCATTGTTTTCTTGAGCTCATTTGAATTTTTTTCGATGCGTGGGAAGGGGGGCACTTAAGCCTAGCTGTAATGACGGATATAATACCTTAAACAAAACGTTATGCAGTNTATATATATATATATATATATATATATATATATATATATATATATATATATATATATATATATATATATATATATATATATATAAAGCTAAACTTTTTAATTATGCAGCTTTTCGTACAAAAATCACTTTTTATATTAAACATTTTATTGGTCCGAATCAAAAATCATAGAACTGCAATGACACATTTTCATGGAAATCAGTTTCAGACTTGTATCCTACCGGTTTCCATATAATTTTACTATAGTGTAAGAAACAATATTTCACGTTGAGAAATACAATAGAACTTTTTGTGCGGGTAATGATGTTTCGTGTATTTTACAACCTTTCCAATAATATTGAGCTGTATATTTTGATTAACTTAATCAACCCTACAGTTATTTAAAGAAACAAATTGTTTTGTTGTAGTATTTTTGTGGAATTGCCGAAAATAAGAATTCTTTTAGTTGAAAGTGAGAGATGTATATCAAAAGTGTGTGAACTAGATGTAGATATAAAGTATTGTTTGTTTTGTTTTCAAGATAGGCGCGGCAAAACATGGAATATTGTCCTCAGTCTGATGCTTTGTTGTACGTTATGACTGGCCGAGAGACATTGTATTTGTACGCCATGTTGAAAGGAATTCCGAGTTCTCAAGTAAATGACGTCATCAGTGAAATGGCTGACACTTTACTTTTCACTGAATACTTGGATGTCAAGGTGAAGAAGTACAGGCAAGTTCACGTTTTATTGTTTCAATAAATATTAAACTAGTGATTTTCTCAAAGTTTGGACAAAATACCATTTCTGAGTTTTGAGTTATTAACAGGAAAAGCTCAGTAACAAAATCTCCAGTACTAAGAGTAAAATAGTTAATATTTTAAGTTCGTGCCAGAGAGTAAAAAAGTTTGGGAAAGAAACCATGGCAAAGAAAAAGAATAGGAAAAGTATGTATTTGTTACCTGATAAAAGACGATCATAACTTTATTTTCATCAATCCACTTATTTGTCGCTATGTTTGCATAAAAAGATTAATGAATTAGTCCAATCATATAAATAAGGTTCTTCGATGATTGTGAATGTGACCACTGAAAGTTAGGTTTCGTTGATACTCAAACTGGGGAGTCGTAGTGATGTGATCTGTTAATTTTACCTCAGCAAATAATTTTAACAGCTCAACTCGCAAAAGCCTACGAAATGATTTTTATGAAAGAAAGAATCATTTAATACAATTTTTATTTATAAATACTCTTAAGAAGAAGAAAATTTAATTGAGTTCGTTGCGTTTGGTTTACACTTACTTGAAGGATTACGAATTATTTATTCTAGTCGCTTTTATTTAACATTCGGGGTGTCATTAGAGGTAAAGCCTATCTAAATTTCTTTGTAAGCCGCCGTAATTTTTAACTTATTTCTTTAATTTCATTATTTCATGTCTCATTGTTGGTGCGAGAGATTCGAGCCTTCCTCACCCGCCCTTCCACCCAATTGCTACAATTGAATGAGGACATTGGGAATGAGAGATGTTGGGTTGTTGGAAATCTGAAGTACCAAAATATTCTTTGGTCTCCATATATGATAAAAAAATTATGCGAATTTGATTTCCACGAAATAATTTTTTGAACCACAAGGCGGCTGACTTCTGTGCCGTGCTATTCTCTTCGCAACCATTTTCCACAAGAAACCTAAAAAAGGTGACCAAACGAAGAAAAAGGTTATTAACTCGGCAGTAGACGCATCCCAAATGCAAACACGATTCGTCGCTACTGGGTAAAAATACCACATTTTTCAGTAGCCGAGTGAACAGTTTTTTGTCGTATATATATTCAATTCAGTATTGCAATATGAAAGAGTACTTCTGCCACATGCACTGTATACAATTCTAAACACATTTGTAACTTTTGTCTACAAAATTCAAACATGAACTATGTGAATATCTTTATTTTATCTCATTTACTTCTTAAGTTAACAAAAATAGACATATTTTTCTTGGAAGATATATAAAATTTAGATAAAAACTATGAATATATTTAATAAACTTACAACCTGATAAAGATAAACATAACTTTTTAAATCAATTTCTTTTTTGAAATGTCCAATTTATCTATCTGCGAGCCCTCTTTTAGAATGACATTTTGAAGAACTCTTGAGGAAACACCCCATTACTTCAACTTTTGGTATTTATCACAACAAATAGGCATTTAAAGTTCGCGACATATCATTCTAAAACTTAACTTACAGTAAGTCGAGGTCTTTCGATTTTTCCCCCCCAGGAGCGCACTCCAACCAGAGAAGATCATGTTCATTGCATTAAGATCATGCAATTCTGAAGCACTTGCTTTGTTTATCTCTTTTTGTTGACCATCTTGAAGTATAAAATTAATTTTAGTTTTTATAAATTACACTGTCTTCATCACTTATTGAGAATTTCCCAAAACTATACTCTAACTCCAGAATAATTTACCTATTCATAATATAAATATTCGGTACACAAGAGGTCGCTTCCGGGTAAAAATTACCCGCACTCACTTAGCACATCCGTATTAGCTAAGCGCGCACTGCGAAATGCATGCAACTGATAGGATGCGTTAGACATTCATCAATAAGAAGCTACATAAAACGTCAGAGGGCTCTAATGATCTTGACGTTGACGAGCCCTAGAACCCCTCACACAAAAAACGTCAGATATTTAAATTTTCTGGTAAGAAAGTTACGAATTGATTATTGAGGTCTGTGGTAATTTTTACCCCGTAGCGCCTCCAGCCGGGTTAATGTGCCCGATTTTCATTTGGAGTTTTTAGTGTCACCGATTACAACATTTATGTCCGAATTAACAAAAGTTGAGTGACGTAAAATATATAAATTGTACATTGTAATTATTATAAATACCAACAGATGTAATTTGCGTAAACTGAACCTAATAGTTTTAATATTTCTACGTTATTTTCTGGCGAATTGAAAGGGTGAAATACATCAAGCTATTAATTAAATTCGCTGAAAAATATTTTCCGTTGTTTAACTCTTTAATCAGTCTTTAATTGCATATGATTTATTTTTCATTTTCGGATAATATTTCGTTGCAATGTTTCGGAAATCAATTTATCAATAGTTTCAATACACAATAGTTTTTCTCTAACTTTTCTCACCAATACACATGTCTTTTGAAGCGTGCCATGAACACACTTGTAAATTAATGTATCCCTGATACGTTCGTAATTAGATTATTTGAATATTACAGCAGCCATGTGCACTGGCATACCTACACCTCATGAGGCCCTGGGCGGGAATACTTTTGGCGACCCCTACATTAAAGTTTTTGAAGTCCCAATGCACGAAAGTGTTTGCGTGTCTACTGGTACATGTCCAACGCTCTAATGTAATAAAATAAATTGAAATTTGAGTTTTATTTATTAAAAGGCTCAACTATCATTTAGATAACGGTTTTAAAAATGTTTTGGATAATTTTTATGTTCAAATTTACGAGTTTTAATAATATTTGGAGTCCAATTTCGAGGCCCCTTGATGCGGTCCGGAGTGGACCGCCTCCGCCTAGGTAATAATAATAATAATAATAATAAATTTATTGTCAAAAAACAGTACAAACTGCGTATGACCACGTGGAGGAAAAAAAACTAATTTACTCTCCGGAAGCAAGCAAGGGACCATCCCATCAATTCCGATCAAGGGCCCTAAGGCAGAGGCGGATTCAAAAAATTCAGCAAAAATTCCTAGATAAGATAAAAAGTTAGCTGCGAGTTATAATACTAATAGAATGTCAATATGTTTGTAATTTTAAGCAAAAAATTACATGTAAGTTATTATCGAACTATAGATTATTCTGAGTATAGTGCTTAAAAATCAAAAGAATTGAAATAACACTAAATTCACGATTTATTGTTACAATAGACCCGCCCCTATAGGTATGTGCGTGCATTAAAATTCTTATACATTTTAAATCCATTTTGGCTGTTTATATTTTGAGACTGAACCCACTGTTAAGTAAGAATGCTCTTAAGTTAAGTCAAGTTAAGTTAATAACTCAAGAATGCTGAGGAACTGAAAATACGATTGCACGTTTCTTGTTATACATATGATATTTAGAACATCTAATTCTTACAAATATATTTTTACGTTTTAAACGTGAATTTTAATTCATGGTTCATATAAAAACAACCTACGGACCGGCAAAGTGTAACCAGATTCTACTGTACACACTTTACAGTTAACAGTTTAAAACAGCGTTACTCAATGTAGTCTTCGATTCACAGGTGGTCGTCTTTTATTGAATATTAATAAAAAAAAAAAATTAAAAATATGATTTTTAATTTTATTTTTGTGTTTTTTATTAATATTCAACATAAAATTCTTCATACTCTACGGTCCAGAATCTCCAGCAGAGTTTGAAAAAACCTACAATAAGCTGCTTAATTGTCTTCCCAGGACAGACAGACAGACAGCGAAACTTTTTACCTCAACTACAATAAAAGAGGAATTTTCGGGAACAAAAGCATATTTTGCACATTGGTTTTTTTGGGAGGGTACTAGGAACGAATAATCCCCGGTATCATTCAATGTTTCCTTTTTTTGATAGCGGAGAAATGACATGAAATTTTGTTAGTTATTCGGATCCATATAATAATCCGGTTCCCATTTGAAAGAAGTAAAAAAAACTGCTTGTTTGATAATATCGAAGAAAACTTAACAAAATAGTTCAAGATATCTCGTTGTTTTGTTAAGTTTATATTAATATTGTCAAACAAGATGTTTTTTTTACCTTTTTCTTTCAAGTGGGAACCAGATTATTATACGGAGCCGAATAACTAACAATAATCAAAGATTTTGAGGGGTACAAAAGGAGTCTGGGTCCCCTTTAAATAATTCAACATAGTTCAAGATTTCTCCTTATTCAACATAAGTTTTTAATACCCTTTAAATAATTGAACATATGTTCCTTTCGTATCCCTAAATTTTTTTTATTTATCTCATATTTATGCTTCTTGAAGCGTGGCCACCACACTTTGATAAACGCGAACGCTAGACGTAGGTGGCCCGTGGACGTGGCCTGCAGTGTGAATGGTCCCATGCAATGTAACGTCGAGTAAACTTTTGGAACGTGGCTTCCTTCTTGTGCAGATTGAATTTACCTCAAGGTATTGAATCCGTCAGAACGACTAGCCTTAATAACCCCCAAAACGTTTCAAATTTTAATTTCAACAGAACCCTATTCAGTAGCAACGAATTTTTATGCTCTTTCGGCGCAAAATTTTGATTATTTGACTTTAAATTATAAATGGTTTATATCGGACAATTTTCATAATTGTCGGCTTCACAATGCAGAAATGCCAACCAAACCATTGTGAATGAAAATAACATCGCAACGACGTTAAGATTTCATATCTTACGTGACATTTAAAAGAATAATTGAACAAAAACTATGGAAAATGACGAGTGGTTCCACTGGAAAGGGAGGCTAACGTGACTAAAGATAGTATGATCCTCATGAAAGAAAAGTCAAACGAAAATTTAAATTCATTATAAAGGTTTTCTTTTACAAAATAATTGTCCTCGTCCAACAGTAAAAGTCAGTACTGCAAATTATTAACTAATTAGCATGTCTGCGATTAATATTTCCGAATTTTGTGAATAGCTGACATCTTAACTTCAGTCAACGCGGATGTAATACCTTCGATGCCAATTTTCTGACTTTGTGTGGCCATGCAGCGGTGGAACGCGCCGCAAATTGTCCGCAGCCATCGCTCTCATGGGCTCTCCACCGCTCGTGCTCCTTGACGAGCCAACGGCTGGCTTGGACCCCGTGTGTCGTCGGAGTGTGTGGAATCTGGTGGCAGCTGTTCAGAACCGTGGCTCATGTGTCGTGATCACCACGCACAGGTACGTGGGCGAGGAAATTTTAATCGATGGAAACTGTGGCGTGACGTACACTCGCAGGCCCCGTGACACGGGGGCTCGAGGAGTCTGGGGGTCAGAGAGCGCGAGGGCGCGAAGATCCCGAAAGTTTGGCAGGAAGTTTTTTTGTTTGTTTTTTACTAACATGAACGTTTAATTTTGAAATTACATTGTTATTATATTGAACCTTGAATGTATGAAATGAAATTCATATGCATGTGAGTCATTTACTTGCCTCACGACATAAAAATTCATTTTAAAATCTGAATTGAAAAAAATCTTATAATTAAAATATTTCTTAAGCACTACTAAAATATCATTTAAATCTGTACATTTTATTATACATAGAAAAATTTGCATTATGTGAGTAGGGATCTTTTTTAGCAAAACAGGCTACTTAATTTGTCAAAATTATGACTGTCTTGGTTGTTCATTTTGTATTAAAAATGAAATTATAATATTTATAAAGTTTCATTAAAATGCAAAAATTCGTTTATATGTTTCATCAGAAAATATATATTTCTCACCTCTATAAATGTTTCAAAATTATTTTCTAACTATTTGAAAAATTATGAAACATATTTCATGCAATTATCCAGGGTTATGCAGGAAAGGTGTACTGTACTATGATTGTAAACAGGTAAACTACTTTCATTTGAACTCTCCCAAAAAAACTTCTTGTGGGTTCCTAGCTCCCAAAGTTCTCCCCTTATTTACATGCCTGCACTCACTGAAACTCACAGGAATCACACAGACATATTGATTCTAAAAAAAAAACATATTCTAAAAGGTAGCCAAAAACCATTACATTTTTTTGCTGGATCTAGAAGGATGTGATAAAAACTGATAGTTGATAGTGTGTAAATTCTTGTGCAGCATGGAGGAATGTGAGGCGTTGTGTGGACGGGTTGCTATCATGGTGAATGGCACCCTGCGCTGCCTGGGTACTCTGCCACACCTCAAGAGCAAATTCGCCTCAGGTTTCACGTTGCAGATCAAAGTCATCCTTCCTGCTGCCCTGGAGCCCGTCAAGGACTTTGTGAATCACAACTTCCCTGGTGAGAACTTCTGAACAAGTGTCAATGGACACACTTGATTTTGGAATATCCAGTCCCATGTAAAATAATAGTTTAAAATATCATGCTGTGTATGAAAAATTTTGGGGGTACTTGGGACTCCCTTGTGGGAAATTTAAATTGCTGAACAACAAAAAATAATTTGAAATAGCAATACTGCCAGATGAAAATGGCAACACAATTTACCCCCAGACCTCACTCCAGGAACAAAAAGTGCACCATTGTGGAAGGTGAACAGGTGGTCAACACCCCAGCAACACTTTTTTTAGTAGAAATCTCCTGAAGGAAATGCTCACCATTGTAGTCACTCACATTTCCAATTACTCCTGGTAAAAAAAATTGAATTTTTGGAAGGAAGTAAAGTGTGGATGGCTTGTTACATTCACTAGCCTTGGTTTTACTGTGGTGCAACAAATATTCTGAACATTTTATAAGTTGTAAGATTTAACAGTTCTTCAAAATGTTTGTCATCCCACTGTAATTCCATGGTCTAAGATAATTGGGATTGGTCTATTGTTTTCAAATGTTCTAAGTAAGTAATTCTTTTGAGAAGTGGACTAATTGAAAGTATGCAATTCTAAGATTTATGTAAAGAGACACAAACTTCTTCATTTTCGAGCATGTAGAACTTGTCAGATATTTTGGATGCTAAACATAAATAAAATTACATCCTAGATGTAATAACCAGTGGCACACCTTAGTGGTGTGGTCTGCTGTGTTACTTGAATATAAGGGCTCCAAAAAGTCCCCTGTTAAGGTCTCATCTAGAGATGGCAATGTATTTGAGCTGAAAACATTTTTTTATATTTCTTCCTACTCACAAATGAACGTATGAAAATTAGGATTGAATTGGACCTTAGAGCTTTTAAATTCTTTATGATTGAGGGAAAATATTTTTGTCATTGATGGAAGAGTGAAAATAATTTAAGACTTATGGGAGTTTTAATTTATCCACTCATACAGAGACGCTATCAGATATTAACAATACTGTATAATAACATGTTCGTGTAATTCTTTGTATACATGTTTTGAGTTTATATTTATGTTTAATATGTTCAATTGAACATTATTAATATCATGTTCAATAGTTATGTTTCTTGTTATAATTTGTTGCACCAGAAGACGACTTAATCCTAAAATCTAAATGTTGCCTTCTTCAAAGCATAAAATAAATGTTATTTGTTCATAATGCTAAATGTAAGTCTTAATATATTTATTTATTTTGATTATATAATGTACAAGAATAGTAGTGGAAGAGTGAAATGTATATTATCAGTTTATCTTCCAACAATCCTCTAGTAGTACATCGTATGTCAAATAAAATTGTTTTCTGATTTAGATGCAGAGCTTAGGGATGAGTATTTGAGTACTGTGAAATACTTTATTCCAAAAACAGATGTGTCGTACTCAGAAATGTACGCAAATCTAGAAAATGCTAAAGACGAATTACAAATTGAGGACTATCGTCTGGGACAAGCAAGTCTTGAAGAGGTAAAATGCATCAGAAATATTTTGTTTATTGTTATGCATTCCCATAGGAATTAAATGAATCTGTATCCTTTTTGTTTGCAACAAAAGTCTGTGTCATGGCAGTCCTTGACACAGTGATTTGTCATAGTATTTTAACTTATCTTTAGTGGCGTACTCTGGATTTGGTTGTGAGGAATGCTGCCCAATAGTTGTGAGGGGCCTTCAACACCAACTGAACAAAACCGAACAGATAACAGTTTAGATGGTCAGAAATGTTAATGTTATGTAATGAAAACCATAAATGAATCAAGATTTTAAAGATAATATGACCTGAGTGAGTTTGTTGGAATTAAAAAGAACTACACAGAAAAAGAACACTGAAGCACCTCTCTTGGGTGCAACACTGCTTATCTTGTAGAGTATAAATGAAAAATATGTTATTTATTGTCATTCTTTTGCCTCTGTTAGACAGAATAAGGCTAATCTAACATTGGGCTTCTTGCTCATGATAAATAAATGCTGAAAAGAATCTTAATATAATAAATGGTAAAAAGTATCACATCAGTGTTTAAAGTAAGTTTTCCAACCTCTGTACAACAGCACCACCAATAATGTAAACATTTTTACATGAAGAGTATGTCTTGAAGGTCTTAAGAATATTGACATATTCTTTTAATTTGAATATATACATTTTATTATATTTATTTATGGGGTAAAAAATATTTTTTATAAACTTTACACTGTACACTGCACATACCACCAGTATAAAGGTAAGAAATATACACCAGTGTAAAGGTAAGAAATATACATGAAATTGAAATGTTAAAAAGATGATATGGAATTCACTTCACTAATTGAGGGAGAATTATATTGCTTAGAAAGTTAATCATTTTGAGGGACGTCACTCCAATGTATTATTCTTACCCACTTAGAATTTGAGAAAAATTGAGAGAAGTAAATTTATGTGAAAATAATACAATTAGATCTGGTATTAATTTCCCTGATTATCTGTGTGATAAAAGTTCCTGATTCACAGTTAAAATGCAAACATAATTAATTTACAAGATGTCTCTTCTACTCAGTAACTATTCCTCAACATGAGAGATACTAACTCTAAAGATTCTTAGTAACTATTTAGCAGTAACTAGTAACTACTAAGTAGGTATTCCTCAACATGAAAGATACTAACTCCCATCCTGGCACGGGTTTTGCTCAGGTTTGCCTTCGGGTAGAGGCAGATTTCTTATACAAGTTCTCTAGGCTTTGTCTAGGGACATGTTTATTGTAACAATAAATCGTGAATTTAGTGTTATTTCAATTCTTCTGATTTTTCAATACTATACTCAGAATAATCTATAGCTCAATAATAATTTGTACATGTAAAATAAATTTTTTGTGTTAAATTACAAACATATTGACACTCTATTAGTATTATAACTCGTAGCTAACTTTTTATCTTATCTAGGAATATTTGCTTAAATTTTTGAATCCGCCTCTGCCTTAGGGCCCTTGATCGGAATTGATGGGATGGTCCCTTGCTTGCTTCCAGAGAGTAAATTAGTATATTGTCCTCCATGTGGTCATACGCAGTTTGTACTGCTTTTTTGACAATAAATTTATTTATTATTTATTGAATTCAAATAACTTTAAGCAACTCTAAATATGTTCATTCTTTGTGTAATAATTTTTAAGATGAACAAAATATATATGGACTTAAATTTTAATGCACAAATGTCAATTTCATTAGGCAACATTATATTTCTTGGTAATACAGTTATTTATGATGTGTGTTTTCTTAAATTTCTTTTGAATAAAAAATATTATAGGTGGCTTAATTTCTGAAAGCTGTGAGCTTCATAAATATGAAACAATTTTGTTTTCTTTCTCATAAAAGTAACATTTTATCATTTTAATTCCAGATGTTTCTAAGCTTTGTAAAGGAGCAACATGTCTAAAATTCTGGGAAAATTTGTCACAGAATGTATTCAAATATTTTGTGTAGGACATTATTGAGATGAAGTAGAGATACAATGGATTTAAGAAACACAGGTAAAGAAATAAATTTGTGAATTATTAACAATTTATCATTGTCCAATAAAATACATTTGTAGTAATGTGTGTTTATGGTGTATATTATTTTGAACAGCTGAATAATGTTTTTTGCAGGTGGATTTCTAGATAAAATTGAACTGAGGTAAAACATCTTTTATTTAATACTCTTTAAGTGTTCTTAAACTTGGCCAAACAAAATCAATGAGCAATTTTTCTTCTAATTTCACTGAGATCAATGAGGTTGTTGTTGGTAACTTTGTTTGATTGATATGACCTGTCCTCCTTGAATAACTGGACAAATGGAAATATTTTCTTTCCTACTCTTGATAGCTAACAAGGACCAATGTCTAGATTTATTAATTAACTAGATTTATGCTGTAGGTAGTTTGTGTTTGTAACCAATAAATATAGAACTTTGAATTCAAGAAAGCTTAAAAATAATGTTATTTAATGAATCATTCTGATTCAGAGGTTTTGCATCCAAACAACACAAAATAATAAAAATTAAAACATCCTTTCTAGTAATTTCTTCTTTTTAATTGCATCTAAAATTAATCTGAATTTTTTTCTTCACAGCAAAAACAGGAATCTTATGTTCTTGAAAGAAATGGCTGAAATAATTTTAAGCTTCATGATGTCTTTTTTCTGTTGGGTAATAGAGTTCATAACATTTATCCTAAAATTTTAGTAAATACTAGATCATTATAATTCTTCATTCTCCTATGGAGAATCTTGTGTGAGTACTCTGATAATTTGTCTAAATAGATAAATATTTATTCTCTCCTGAGAGCATTTCTTTACATTAGAAAATTACTTTTGATGCCATGAAGTGGAGTTAGGAATTATAATTAAAAAAATAATTGAAGTCTTGTAACCTTTAATTTTTTATTTTATTAGATTATAAAATGGACGTTAACTGTAGTAGAATTAAGAATTGTAAGTTGAATACTTTATTGTAAAATATTATAATTAACTCATGAATGTTTAGAAATCGGTAGCTCACAAGATAAACCTCGGTCTTGAAATTTAATACATGTAGAAGAAAAGTAAAACTTCAATTTCACTCCAGTTTATCCAAGCATATAATACACAAATCAGAATCCATTAATTATTTGTTAATAAGTTAAAATAATTAATGTAAATAATTATAAAATCATTCATCTTGTCAATAATTATTCAGTATACAATTTTAATTGAACTAGGATGCTTTAAATATGTTTAATGTGTGAAACTTTTTTGGTGATAAAATTGATAGAATATTTATTTAATATTTATCTGAAATTCTTTTTGATTGCAAAAAGTTGTCATATAATGCACATTTTATGATCTCTAATGTACGGTCAATTTTTTCTACTTCTAAAACTGGAAAACTGTTTGTTTGTTTACAAGGTTTATCTTGATAGAAATTATTTTGTTATTAACTGTTTGTAATGCTGTTTTTCATCCAAATGGCATACAGTGTACTAACAATTACTCCAACCATTTTAATTACCTGCAGATTACTCGTCAATGCAAAAATATTTTTTCGTAGATGTCCTCTTACTCTTTAGTTGCTTAAGTACTCAAAATACAAATTAAAAGCCAAAAAATTTTCATAGAATTTATTAAATACTTAAAACATATGAGATAATTCAAAACAAGTTATAATAGTAAACCAGTACCATGAATGCAATGGAGTAAATTTACAAGACCAAACAAATATGGTATCTCATGAAATGACTCAGTTCAGAGGTGGATCCCCTCAAAAATAAAAAATAAAAGAAAAGATAAAAAATGATAATAAAGGGATTTAAAAGAAAGAAAAGAAAAATCAATATGACCATTGATAGCAAGAAGATGTACTAATAAAATCTGTGCAAGGAGACAACTTCATTGGACAAACATATGACTTACATTGCTCTA
Organism: Laupala kohalensis; assembly: GCA_002313205.1. Classification (NCBI taxonomy): domain Eukaryota; kingdom Metazoa; phylum Arthropoda; class Insecta; order Orthoptera; family Trigonidiidae; genus Laupala; species Laupala kohalensis. Next base: position 266,067 of record NNCF01126737.1, on the reverse strand, counting down.
ATAGTTTTCCACTCCTATGTGGGAACATGAGCACAGAGTGGTGATATTTCTGTTTCTAGCACACTCGCATTCCGCAAATTATCTTTCTATGCCCTTGCATTTGGTAAAAAATCATAACCTTATTTTCGATATCTAAAAAAAAAAAATACTGGTGGAAGGTCCCGCACTCCCAGGTATATCTCTTTATGGGCCCCTTCCAAAATCAGGTCCTGGATCTGCCCCTGGCTTAATATACTCACAACATATTGTGAGAACATTCTGCACCTGAAAAAATACAAAAAACATAAGACTTAATTGAGAAGAATCAAACAAGTGTAAATTACATCAGTGGTTCCCAAGTGGCACCCTGGGGTGCTGTGAAACATGGAAGGGATGACATACTTTGGGACTTGGCACCATAAATTTAAATGTAACATTTTTCCAAAAATAAACCCCTTTCCACAAATTGCAATTTTCATATCTTTATTTCTCTACCTCTATTTAATCTAATACTTGAGAAGAAATCAAGTGTATAATAGAATTAAATCTTACTGCACTGTACAAAGAATATTTTCAATTAGGTGCTCAAATGATATGAGGACCTAGGGAGCCATAGAGCTAAAATGTTTGGGAAACACAGCCCTGCATAATAATTAATTTATATTCAAGAGACATCTAAAAGTTTATATTGTTGCTTGGCAGATCCATGATATTTTAGGGGTACTTAGATCTCTGGAGCATCTGATTGTATAGAAAGTTTTGGACAATTAGCTGCAAAATAATGTAATTTTAAGGCAATGTATGATTTTATAAGAATATATTTGTACTACCCAATGCAAATAGAAAGTCTTCATACCAAACATAATTTATTACTTACAAATTACAAGACAATTTTATTCTTTAACTCATTTTGGATGGGTTTGGGAGGTGAGGAGGGGGAAAGAGCTTGAGCCCAGAAACCCTTCTTCTAATTCATTCACTGTTGTGTTATAATTGATAATTACTTTTTGCACAGGAAAAGTTACTATTATTTCGCCCTCCCAATCGTAGAATTAAAAATGTAAAGAAAAATAGAGTTAGCCTATTCAGTCTGAATATGTGACTTTCTTTTTGAAAATGGTGGAATCTAATATATGTATTATGTGAGTGATTTTGTATTGAGTAATTATATTTGTGAAAATCACATGGAAATTCAATGAGTAGTTTGAAAGGTGGTTGCAACCAAGGATTTTAGAGAATGTTTCTTCCGGGGGTTTCCGTCTGGGTGGAAATGGTGTACAGTTGTGTAAGGTGAGCGGGTGATGTAGTGGTTAACACCACTGTTTAAATGTCCTCTAGGCTTAATACTAGCCATAATTTAAAATGGAACATCATTCTTAAATCATTCATTAAACTTTTAAATATTCTTGACGCGTAATAAATATTGATTTAGCTCAGAACTACCTTAGTTGCAAATTTGAAACGAACATCCCGCTAACGCGAGACGTATTTTGACTTGTTGAAGTACTTCATGTGACCGGGAGATAGCAGTACAATTAACGTACGATGCGCACCGACGGCGGTAGTTAGAACTAAATAGAATATCAACAATTTAACACGTTATTGCGGCATCCAAGTATACATATTGAATGGACGCGTAACGTCTTGGAAATAATAAGCCCTTCCTTCCCTGTATGGCCATGGAAAGAAACATACGATGCGGTGTTATGATAGAAGAAATGTCAGTCAGGGTTCTTCATTTGTGCGGATCAAAGACACCGGATAAAGGAAATCAGGCTTACCAGACGAATGCGTAACCGGACTCCATATATTGTAAACTATTGACGGCATTGATTTAACTGAATATTCTATATTTGAGATGAACATAAAAGAAAAATATTAATTGTCATATTATAGTAATTACGTGTAATATGTACAAATATATTCTTTATAATAATTAATCGACCATTTACATACGTCAAACAATATTACAAACTAAAAACAATATTATAGTGCATTTGTATTAATACATATTCACTACATTTCCCACTCATCAGGTGTTTAACATTATACGTTAACAAGGGCGTAGCCAACGTTATGAACTAGTGGTTGGGGGGAGGTTTTTGAAAAGGGGAAGGACCAAGATTTTAGAACGGGGTGGGGAGGCATACATCATGTCCTCTCTGCAGTACATGCGCTGAAACGTGGCAATTCCTTATCAAAGATTATCAAACCTCTCATGGAATTCTCCAGATATTCTTCAATCGGTGTGGATAGCAGACGCTAATTTATAAAAGTGCTCCCCCCAGGGGACTTGCATCTAGGAAGTACGTGTTTGGCGAACACGGGGCCCCGAGCTGAGTCTGGTATTACTTCCACTTACTTGTGTAAGGCTCCTTCCTTTCTCTTTCCTGACCTTCCTTGGTCACCTCTTGTTCTTTTTGATCCCGACGCTATTAGGGCTAGGGTATCTTTCATTTCCCTCATTTTTTATCCCTCACTCTTTTGTCCTCAATGTTTTGGTTTTGAGATATGTTGTGGTATGTTGTAATTCAGGAGGGCTTTTAGTGGGTATGGTTGAGTCATTCGGCGAGTCCCACACGTGGGGAGAGTCATGTTGACTCTCCTTAGTGCGTAACTGCATTTTCCCGACCTGTACAAGATTTTAGGGCTCCAATGACCTTGATGTCGACGAGCCGTAAAGCCCCACAAAAAAATAAAAATAAAAAAATAATAAAAGTGCTGAAGTAGAGGCCATATAGCGATTTATTTTCAATAATGTATTACAATTTGAAAAGAAAATTTAGACCCGCATATGAATTTATTGAAAATAGCTTCCGGAAAATTTAAATTATGTCTATTTTATTTTATTATTTTCTTTCATTTTGACTAATAAGGACAGGCGTGGCAAATGCTTAAATAATTTTCATGCATCTTCGAAGTCTTAAAATAATAAATATAATTATCTATCAGGAAATTAGAATCCATTTTGAATATATTAATAAAAATATGGTATTGCAATAATTATTTATTGTCTGAACAATAGCTTTTTCGATGTCATAGGTAATCAGATTGCAATTTTCCAAAACCTTCAAAACAATTCTCAGTGATAATGACCTACTTCAAAAAAATACGTTTAATCAATAAAAGGTTATTGCATTACCATATTTTTATGTAAAATATTTTTAATAAGATAAGTAAAAACTAAGCCACCTTTCCTCAATTTTCTTTTTGTCCGTTGATAAACCATTTGGACCTTTAAGATCGTTTATCAAGTGTTTATAATGTCTTATTATGATACCAGATTTTCTACTTCTTGGTTCATTACTTTTGGTTTGTGTTATGTAACTGTCACGTAGTCAAGATTCACTTCATTATTTCCTGAGGATGACTTGAGCAAAAGTCGAAATGTTGAGATTGAAATATTTGTGATAAAAAGTCTACAAAAAAGGTCGCAAGATAAATTTATAGTAAAAAATGTATTCGCTGTAATTATAGTTAAAATTAATATAGTAAGATCGCGACCAAAAATTAACTGTTCTGTTAAAGAACAAGATCTATTTGACCATGCTGACATTTACGAAAAAAGAAGGTATCTTTATATAAGAAACTTAAATTCATTATTATTTTGATCACTTCACCAAAAATATTCTTAATCCAACATAAAAGTCACCATCTCTATTATCGATTTGAACCTTCGAATAAAACTCTGCTGTTATTCCTAAAGTACTTTAATCTTTCAATGCGTATTAACGGACCATAAACTCAAATATATTTTTTATTATAAGAAGTTAATTTATTCTTCTTACCGGTCACGTGACTGGTCGATCACTTGGCTGCTTCTCTTCCCACCAATAATCGTCCACTACAGGATCTCCCACAATGCAATTTAATATAATGAGCACAATCAAAGTGAACAAAAGGAATCCGAGAAAAGATAATTTCGCTGCACCAAATGATTGTAGGAAATACGTGGCATGAGAAAGAACACTTTCGTTCGATGATGGCGTTTCGTTTGCCTCTCCTGAATCGGTCATGGTTTGCACCTGGATGTTCATTTTCTGGACGTTCTGCGTGGTCGGAGACGGCGCGGTCGGAGTTGACGCCTTCGTTGTAGTGGTTGTGGTGGTGGTGGTGGTCAACGTGTCCTCTTCCCACCAACACGGTTGTTCTTCAACGGCATCGTTCACGCAGAATATTAATTCCAAAGAGCTGGTCGTTACATTCACACACGAGCATTCGGTAGAATTCGTGACGAACGCGGAATTGTAGACAATTTCGCGGATGCCTTTCTCGTTTCTGCTGAAATTGTTGTTCCTTAAATCGACGAAAACGTTCGATGTGCTATTATTGTCTGCTATTAAATTCTCTAGAGTCTTAATGTCCATAACATGGATATTATTGTTCGATAAATTTACTTGTTTCACACTTGATGCGAGCTCAAGACTAGGAATAGAGTCCAGAGACGTCCAAGATAAATCTAAAACTTTAAGCGAACGAAGATTTTTTAGATCATCAAGTTCACGTTTTGTTAGTTTGTTATGTGATAAAAGCAATGTTGTTAACTTTAGTGGAAAGTTCCAGACTTCGGATGCACGATGAGAGTTATTTGAGACATCAAAGTATGTGAGGTTTTCTAGTTGTGTGATTTCCCAATTTTCTAAACTATTGGATGACGCTCGAAGCTCATGAAGTGAGGCACAATTCTGTATTTTTTTAATGTTATTTCTGGTTACGTCCAGAACTCGTAAACTCTTCACATTGTGACAATCTATAGTTTCCAGTTTATTATCTGTCGCACTTAGATTAGTCAAATATTTAAAATTACCAAGATTTAGATTTCCTGTAAAGTTATTGTAAGAAATATCAATTTCCGGTGCTTTCTTGAATGCGGTCGTCAATTCAGTCAAATTATTGTGCGAAATTCTAATTACTGTGATATTATCGAAACAAGAACTATATGGAAAATTTCCAAGTAAATTATTTGACAAGTCAATATACGTAATATTGGTTAGATTGCAATTCATATGTTCATCACAGTCGAAATTGGATTTGTGTGTTTGCGAACAGTTTAATATTTCACCAGTTATGTTGCAAAATCCACATTCTTTTCCGTTAGCACAGACACACAACACAAAGAGCGTAATTGAAATCAATCCGATTACATTGTTCATTTTTATAAACTTGTTTGATTTATTCATAACTGTCATAGAATAACACGTTGAACAGGTAAAGGTCTTCTTTTGACGTCTGATCTAAGCCTTAGACGACGTTTCACTCGCGAGAGGTAGGATGCACTGCGAGAGAACGGAGTGTAAGGCGCGGAGATAAGATAACTCAGGTGTACTCGTATCTTATCTGAATGCTTCCCGAATAAAGTTCTTTTATTAGCTTACCTTTCTACGATGTATTGGTAAGTATAGAGTACCCGGTCGGATTGAAAATATTGATCTGTTTTTTGAGTTCAAATTAATACTCCTTTGAAATTATACTATTCTTACCGTAAACGAATTATAAATTTAGTAACTAAATTTAAAATACTATATTTACTGTCAAAAGAGCAGAACGAACGTTATTGTAGTACGAAGATATAACCACGTCTGGGAGCAGTATGCTAATTTACTAATTAAACAAAATATTAAACGAAAAATATATAACTTTTTTGTTCGCAAGTCATACTAATGATCAATATTAAAATTGATTAGTTCAGTCTTATTACGTGTTATTATTTATTAACAATAAATAATTAATATGTGCATTTGACGTGATATTTAACCTAATTGATGGTTATATTTAATGTGTCTTAATAATCACTGGAATAATTTGGACGTACCCTCCAAACAAAATTGTGTTAGGAATCACCCGGACATACATAACAATATGAAAATATCTTATTAATAAAAATATAATAAGTTAATAAAATAAAAATAAAGTTTTGAAGTAAATAAAAATACAATTTGATTTATCCTACATGAAATAATAAAATTTTGTAGATAAGAAACAAAATATTACGTTACAAATAAATAAATATAACATTTTAGTTTTATTCGTCAGGCAACATTTTTCCTAACCACATCCCGTGCCGCTGCGATAGATGGAAAATGTATAGGAAGCTAAGATAAAATGGGCAGCGCTGAGCTGCTATGTTTTCGAGCTCTCTACACATTCGGAAATCAGTGTCCGATGAAACGTTTATTCTTCCGCGTTAGTTTTTCGGTCTGTCTGATTTTGAGAGGTACCGGAATCCTCCCAGTGTTAATCGGAAGAGTTTAGCGTGTTTTGTGCAGTTTTTAATTTTAGTCGGACAAGAGCTAAACTGAGTGAATGTTAGCATACTTAGTGACTGCCTTCGGTAGGGCAAGTCATTCTGGGCTCATGGAAAAGGACATTACGTCGAATTAATCCAGTATCGTTATTTGTATTTTATTAAATACAAATTCGTTGGTATTCTGTTTATATTATAACACGCAGCTGACTGTTTTTTATCTTAGGAGTGTGCGGAAATGTTAAATACACTTCTGCCTTAGGGCCCTGGATCGGAATTGATGAGATGGTCCCTTCTTTGCTTCTGGAGAGTAAATTAATTTTTGTCCTCCATGTGGTCGTTCTTAGTTTCTAAATTTTGACAATCAATTTATTATTATTATTATTATGCCGCAAGAATTAATTAATTTTACTTCGGTGAATAAATAGCACTATTAACTAACCACCAATAATTTTAGAGTACATAGTTAGAAGCCGATTTTCAAACAAACATTCTCATTCCATCTTCAAAATCGGGACTTGTTCTCAGTAGCGTTCCTACACGTAATGAGGCCTGGAGTATCGTTTTGGAGGCCCCCTTACTGGTTCCACTCACAAATGCTGTTTAAGATGACGTAAAATGAATTGAAATTGAAATTAAAAAACGTTTACATTTAAGAAACACATCAGCTATAAATTAGTTTACTCTTGTAATAAAATAAGGTAATATTTCATTCCACATTTACGTCTTTGTGGTATTTCTGGTGACTTATTTGGGGACACCTTTTTACACGATGAGGCCCCAACGTCCCCGCCCAGGAACACGACTGCTTATGATTCCAAAAGTTTCCTTAATAAAATATTTTTGTAATAAAAACTTTGAGATATGAATACTAAACATTTTGAAAGATTTCGAAAAAATATGTTTTTATACATTCAAGTTGCATATCATATAAATGCATTTCTATACAAATCTGAAGTGAATGGCGGAAATTTGAGCCGCATTTTCTGTATTTATGGGCTGTTTTTCGCGATTTAAGAATTAGATTTTGAAGGAGCAATTCTGTCTTCGGATTTGGATTCAGTGCGTCAAAATTCATTAGAATACCTAGGTATAGTCTTGAGAGATATCATTTTTTTATTTTTGTCTGCGTTTGTTCTATTCTGACTTCCTACACGTTTTTAGGAGGAATCGAATGTTACCTTCTTTCAAGCAATCTCATTTCTTACTTTTGTCAACAATTTTAAATTGATATCAGGAAATTTAGAAATACTTTAAGGCTAACGAATGACTTTCATAAGTACATTAACAAAAATTTGTTTGAGTAATACATTCATATTTGTCGCAATTTTTTGGGTGAAACAGATTGCATATAGAGAAGTCACATTAAGAAACATCACCGTCTTAAATACATTCTGACTACGTGTCAGTACTTGTACATCACATATCATTTTCAACAGCTCTAAATCCTAAAAGCATTCGATAAATTAACGCACGCCGGGGTAGGGATACCTCGGCTTGATGTGACATAACGCCAAGATTTGTACTGTAGTTTTAATTTTGAAGTTTGATTCTGTTGTCCAAACAGATTGAATATAAAGTTGTGAGGGAGCGCAGAGCAATGAGGAACAAGCAATTATGTTAGTCTCACATAGGTTGCACCGCGACCTAATAGACAGTCAAAACACAGATTTACATTTAATCA
>NNCF01126737.1:245507-258099 GCA_002313205.1 Laupala kohalensis | reverse complement strand
TTTCATCCATTATGTTAAATGTGAAGGTTGACAATGACGACGTTTCAAGGCTCTACATTACGGCCTCCTCTTCAGGTCTTTTCAGTTGCTGTCATCACTAGAGCACAGAACATATATATCTTATAAACTATCATCAAATAAAATTAGGGCTCTAATGACCTTGACGTTGACGAGTTCTAAAGCCCCATAAAAAGGAAAAATTACAAAAAAAATATAGAAATCCATACCTCAAATTTCCTTATACTTCATGTTTTGTGAATATCAACTCATATGTCATACATATTACATAAAATATTTCCTAAAATTCTAGGTATTACATTGTTCATTTTATCGCTATACCGTTACAAAATACACTGAATAGACTACATTATACGTCAACATCTACTACCAACCTGATGTACCTGACGGCAAGTATGTCAAATTACATAATTTCTTTCTTTCTTTTATTATTTTTTAACAAATGTAACATTCCATCAAAGCATGTTGTGAACAAATTACTCTCTATTTGATTATTCATATTAATGTTAATTTTGATATTTATTGATTCAGATACGAATATCGCAGGAAGTTTTCTTCTCGATCAATTACCTTCGTATTATGAAAATCCATACTATGATTCAAACTTACACAATGTTTAATGATACCACTTTTTTTTTCATATCACATTTATTCCTCATATTCCTTTATCCTATTGTTTGATTTCCTTCTACTTTGCCCAGTATACACCATTTCACAATCTTTACATTTAATCTTATACACAATTCCCATAGTATCGTCAACATTCACACTATCTTTGTTATTCTTAGCAAACATCACATTATTAAATGACTTTTTAAGTTGGTAGTAGATATTGACGTATAATGTAGTCTGTTTAGTGTATTTTGTAACGGTATGGAAATAACATGAACTATGTAATACCGAGAATTTTAGGAAATGTTTTATGTAATATGTATTACGTATGAGTTGATATTCACAGAACATGGAGCATTAGGAACGTTGAGGTATGGATTTTTATATTTTCTGTATATTTTCTGTAATTTTTAATTTTATTTGTATGAAGGCACTGTGTAATGAAAGTATATAAGATTTACTATGTTTTGTGCTCTAGTGATGACAGCAACTGAAAAGACCTGAAGAGGAGGCCGTAATGTAGAGCCTTGAAACGTGGTCATTGTCAACCTTCACATTTAACATAATGGATGAAATAAAGAAAAGAAATATTGATTAAATGTAAATCTGTGTTTTGACTGTCTATTAGGTCACGGTGCAACCTATGCGAGCTTATGATGAGACAGTCAGAGAAAGTGTGATTGTGTACATATTAATTATGATAGTGTTTCAACGTTTTTCTCTACATTCCTCAGAATGCGACCAAAACGTATCGGAAAACAGGTGTTGGGCTTGCGTCATATAATTATTGGAGAGCAGTGAGAGGTATGTATTATTGATGTAAGATGTGTAATAGGATAGGGAAGTAGCCAGTATTTTGCTGAAGGGGACATGAAAATGAAATAATCACTTACACTCTCGTATTTTACTTTTATTCAAAATGTTTACATTCCTATAAAATCAGCGTTAACTCAACCATTGAAACGCGCAATAGATCAACAGTGTTTTATATAACTTAATTCACGGTTTTATATAAATAAATTTATTACCAAAAAAGCAGTTAAAGCTCCGCAAAACTGTGCTGAGATTCCTAATTTATTCCCCGGATGTTAAATCGTGAATTTAGTGTTTTTTCAATTCTTATGATTTTTAAACACTATACTCAGAATAATCTATAGTTCGATAATAACTTACATGTAATTTTTTGCTTAAAATTACAAACATATTGACATTCTATTAGTATTATAACTCGCAGCTAACTTTTTATCTTATCTAGGAATTTTTGCTGAATTTTTTGAATCCGCCTCTGCCTTAGGGCCCTTGATCGGAATTGATGGGATGGTCCCTTGCTTGCTTCCGGAGAGTAAATTTGTTTTTTTTCCTCCACGTGGTCATACGCAGTTTGTACTGTTTTTTGACAATAAATTTATTTATTTATTTACTCTCTCGTCGATTTCTATCACGAACCCTAAGGTGGAGGCGGATTCATTTCTGCGTCACCCTAAGATGAAACAAAAAATAGTTAGCTACATTTTGTAATAACAGAATACCAACAAATATATATTTGATAGAATACAAAACAGTTATTCGACACGTCGTTTCTTTTATTAAACTTTTTAAATTATTTGAAGACATTTGCTAAAAAATAAGAACTGTTAAAATATCTCGAGATAAGTTATTACAATAACATTAATGACTATTACAATAGTATTATTATAGTAAGTGACTGTCGCCGCCAGGCCAGATTCCGTATGTAAGATACACATCTATCCGAAGGGAAACCGAAGAAAAATCCGAGACCAGGAGTTAATATACACACATATGTGATAATTAACTTCTTAAATGTAATTTCTTTCTCGTTGTTACCTTTTGTACTGATTTTCTAACCATTTTATACCGCGTCTGTGTATTTTATAGATATTTGAGTGATGTTTTGTTATTTGACCTCTTATTTTTGTATTATGTCTTCTTTTCTATCTGCCACCTTACTCTTGCTCTCTTGTCAGATTAATAAATTATTATTATGTTCATTTATTACTGTTTTCCATTTCACATAATTACCGGGGCCTGTCATTGCCCAAGGCAAAATTATGTGTACATTATGATAAACATTATCGTCGGGTCATCGATCTTATCCTCTTCCCAGCGGAAACACTCAATCAATTTTTCTTCTTCCTCTTCTTCTTCTTTTTCATATTCTTCACGACATTCTGTCGGTTTCTTGTGGTTGGAGGAGTCAGAGACTCATCTTAACCACATTTATGGTAATTTTGAGAAACATCAAATAGTTATTATCAAACACCACATGTATTAAAATCGCCGAACTATGCGGAATGCGTTTAGGATAACTGATTTTTGCATGAGTTGGAAGTTTTGTGATTGAGTTCCAGTTCTTGCAACGATTTGAACAGGTTCTTGGGTACTACTCCCATGTTTTGACAGTATAATTGGGATTCCTCTCACTCTGTTATATTTCCACATGTCCTTAATTTCGAAGCAAATGTCAATGTACATTGTAATTTTATTTTTGTTCGATAGTTCAAGATTATTATTATTAATGTACACAATTTTAATTTAATTTTCAGCACAATTTTTTATGGAATAGAGGAGAAGGTCGAGACCCCGTTCCCCCCACCCCGGACTACGTCCTTGAATGGAGGGAGAGGGTTTTGAAGATGGTATTTTTTGAGTTACATAATTTATGGTTGGCCCACTACATCGCGTAATTCTTGCGATCGTTTTTAATTGCAACGGGGTACACAACAGAGGTCTAGTGGTAGGGGAACTTAGCGAGGGCGAAGGGAGTCCATGTGCAGACGAGTGTCTGTAGGAAAGTGGACCATTGCGGAACAGAACAGCAGCGTCGGGCGGGAGTCGAGTGCCTTCGAAAACGAAGGCGTCACGCCGTACTGGCAGACATACGGAACGATCGATCGGTGCGTGGTGATGAAAGGCGAGGCGGGGCAAGGGAATTGTGGGTAGCCGAGGAATGGGGAGGGGGATGTTCACATACCTTGGCCGCGTGGTAGGTTATGTTTGAGTATGGCCATACAGGGTANAAAAAAAAAGGGGGGGGGGGGGGGGGGGGGGGGGGGGGGGGGGGGGGGGGGGGGGGGGGGGGGGGGAGGTAACCGAAGAGGGATCAGGGGAGCAATATTTTGAAAATCGTGGTTTTACAACACAAATTTTATCTTTTAAATAAAATAAATTAGCTCACCAAATATATAATCAACAATTAACAATATTAAATAGTTACAAATTTATTAATTGTTTAAAGTGGCAAAAAATGTGTTTATCTATTGAGAGAGCTATAGCCGCTTTAACCCCTTCCTCATAGATCCGCCACTGACGATAGGAGTATACATCCATATATGATTGTATTTTATAAAACTTGCTTTATCGAAAGCACTTCTTCGCTTCATTTCGAGGTAGTTGTAATTGAAATAAAAAATGTGCAAGAAATAGGACACTAGTATGTAATTACAATGGATTGTGAATATTCCACGAGAAAGTTGAGACAGAAATATTTGCTTTTGTTTTGTCTGATGGTGAAGTTCAGGTCAGTTCCTCCGTCTAACCATGCATTAAGCATAACGAGAAGAACAGAGGTAGGGTTGCCGGGGAACGTAAGGTACCAAACCGACACTTGTCTGAAGTAGGCGAGGGAAACCCTCTCCGAAAACTCCCTCACCTATAGTCCTCACGGCGAAAGAATTGAAATCAGATGTATCCAATCGAAACGAATACGAGGAGTTGTCATAAGTTTGCTGTGTGTGTGTGTGTGGGGGGGGTACCCTAGCATATCTCCACTTATTCTTGGAGTCATGCTGAGACACCCAGTCAAGCGCTGCTGTATCCGGTGGAAAAGCTAATTTTTAGCAGTTTCCTTGCGGACAAAGGTTAGCGATACAGTCCTCTCTCCGTCACAGTTGGAAAATCAAGTACAGACGATTCAACGAATTTATGACACCATCACTACAACACGAGTAAAATACCCACGTTTCTACAGCCAGAGGAAGACTAAGCAATCTCGCAGTGCTGACATTGGGTCCTTGGCTTTCACGTGGTCTTAAACAAATTTTCACCGTGAATATTATAAAGTGATATCTACGGTCAGATGAAAATTGAAACGAGCCGGGACTCGAACACAAAATCTCTTACTTTCATCGCTGGGGTGTTGACCGTTACACCACATCGTCTTCCACATCTACACACCATTTTTATCAAAGTAGGAGATCCGAGTTCAGTTTCGGGTTAGTAGCCATTTTTAATTGACCCTAGTTTACACATACGTTTAGGTACAATGGAAGAAATACACGGACCGTTCCACGAGAAAGTCCCTTTCGACATCCTACCTTGAAAGGGATGGTGCAGACTGCGCATGCGCCGGACGTTTATTCGTAACTTGCAAAAATCGTCCTTCTCTCACCCTTAAACCTGCTCACATTCTTCCTCAGCTGACCGTATCCAGATGTTGCAGAGTGGTTCTTGTACTTCTAAGAAATGGGTTTTCATACAATGGTCATCAGATGCGAGTGCTGTGAATTGCTTCAACGTAAAACATTCCACAGAGCAGTCCAATGTAAGAACCGGTAGGTGGTTGCCCTACGTAATTTTCACATACATAATCTATGGTTCGCGAAGTGTTATCTTTGCAAATCAATACTTTCTATGTTTCGAAGCGTTTTTTTTGTTTAGCACAAAACACTGGAGGTCANGCGTTTTTTTTGTTTAGCGCAAAACACTGGAGGTCAGCTCAGGGTCGGTCACGTGAGACGGTCCCTATATTTGCAAAGGAAACTAAACTTGTAAACGGACTGGTCCAAAGCAGGTCTACAGTCATCTCCATTCTGCCACTCCGCACCGTTTTGTGTTTCGTATCACAGACAGGGATTCTCATTACATAATGAGGTTATCAACAGTTTTTCTGACCTATCCTCCATTAAGGTAAAGTTGTCACATAGTATATGTAGACTTAATTGTTAATATTATGTAATATAATATTATACTAGAGCACAGGATATAGGGGAATTGCAATGGACGGATATGGGTCACACGTGTTAGTTACGGATCCGGCTTAGTTCCGAACAATTGAAAAGTGTACTAAAGACAGAGTGCTTCTAGAGAGAGTGTGGCCGATGCGTGTCCAGGTTTCCGCCATTTTTTCGTGAAGTCGGTGCGAATGTAATTAAATTTATAGCAATTTCTAAATACATTTCAATAAATTAGTGTTGAAAAACTTTTGCATGTTTTTCCAAGTCAAACTACACACAACTAATTAAACTTTTTCAGAATTGAATGTTCATATGTATATTTGAATAATGTGTCAATTTGGCGAAAAAATGGCGGCATTCGGTTATCGACCACACACTTAATACACTCACTCTGACTAAAGAGCAGTTTGCCTGCATGAGTGGCTTATTGGCTGAGCTTCGAACAACTGAAAAATCGTTTTGAATAGACCGATTTCCTGAGTGGCAATTTTTCTATCTTTCGTGGAGACCATACCGTACACCAAATTCGCATCCAAAAATTTACTTTATCTTTCTTGTCATCTTATAAATGTAATGACTTTATAATATCGTTTTTACAAAGTAATTATATTATATAATTATATTTATCCTTCGTATTATCAAGGAAAATCGATATATTATAGCATCCTTCAAATTTTACAGACGCATAGGAAAATTTTATAGTTTGGTTAATAAAACTTCATGACCGGAACTACGGGCCGCGAAACCATGAAATTCGAAGGGAGGGGCAGACGTTGGAAGCGCACGGGATTCACAAACTAATTCGTTGTTTATGTATTGAAGATAGATGTTGCTCTGTTTGCTCTTGTCACTTTTCATTTTAGTTCTAAGAAGAAAATCACATACCTAGCTATTTTCTATAAACGTAGGTTTCCGCGGCCGTTGGTAGTTTTATCTACTAAGACGCGGTTTGTCCCGGACAAACAAGTTCGTACTAGCTATTTTCTGTTATCTTTTCTAAAACACTAACGAAAAATGAATCTTTTGACCTGACTTGTAAAATCTCGAAAAAGGCACGAAAAAGATGTTGGTTCGTATGAACTGATCTGTTTTCAAATTCGACCAAAAATGAAGTGAATAATCGGAAAATTGTCTTTTCATTAACAACTTCTGCGGAATTAAAAATTTTGGTTGGAAAAAATTGCGTTTTTGATCCCCCAAAAAATTAAGAAGAACAATGGGAAGCAGAGTGTTTGAAATGGTAGCAATAAATTACATAAAAATTACAGCTTAACACGAAAGTTTGCTCTAGAATTGTGAAATTCTGAAAAAAAATCAATGGAGTGTTTTTTAAATTTTGAGCATATTTGATAACAGCAAATAAAAATATTCATTATCTGAGTTTTTCATATTTAACTTCCACAAAATGCTAAATCTTCAGAAATAGGCATTTATACGTACTATTAAATTAAAACGCTCTCACGAGGTCAAAATGCTAGAAATCAATTCCTTAAAGACATAGAAAATCAGGGGAAAAAGTTTGCAAAATATGCAAAATTTGAGGTCTGTTCATCTGTATTCATCAGATTTTCCTCATCATGTAACCGTTGACGTTCAGATATGTGATTGAATTAAGAAACCGTTTACAAAATTTCTGTATGAATTTGGACGATCGTATCTGAGAAGACGGTTCCGAAATGTCATCATCACGTATACGTGTGAACTGATTGAGTGGTCCAGCGACTTTATCATTCTTAAAAGTACTGCCTTCACCAACTCGTCTGTCTATCCTTACTAACTATTAAACTGCCATATCTAGAATGTACAGGTAGAAAAGTATGTACGTTGTTTCATCAATGAATATATCTTTCTCGCTTCTTCGAAGTAAGTGCACTAGTGACGTGCAGTGCAATGATGTGAATGGAGTCGAAGGGAAGATAAAATGCTCAGTGTGCAATGCAGTGTAGTGTAGAGAAGTGTTCATTTCTGTTCAAGTTACTCCGTTTTGGTTTTATTTTACTTAATTATTATTTTGTTTTACTTTATTAAAGCAACTACTTTTACTTTTAATGTAAATGAGGAGCAATGATTCACGTGAGTGTACACTCATGCATGTTTGTTTTTATGTGTGTCTGTGTCTGTTTGTAAGCTAAAATGTGTTAGTGTATGTATGTGAATATAAACACATAAGGGCTTCACGTAATTAATTAATTATTTAAATGTTATTTCCTCCTCGATTTTACCTTCTGTACTAATTTTTTAATCATTTTGTACCATGTGCGTGCGGATGTTTTTATAGATATTTGGGGGCTGAATTTGTTATTTAAATTATTATAATCTATACATTTATTATACCTTTCTTCTCTGCCACCGAGCATTGCTCACTTGCAGAATAATAAATTATTATTGTTACTATTATTTTGGGAAAGGGCGCCCAGAACGGTAGTGTCGTGACCCTCAAAGTTGTGCTGGTCGGAAGAGCCTCGAGATTAACTCCACATTCGGGAGTATTGTGTGAGGTTTTCTGTTGGCGTTTCTCTAACTGAATCCAGACTAACGTAGGTTCGAAATCTTAAAACTCCCTGCAACCCAATTCCATTTCCCTTTTGCCCTGGTATCGCGTCAGGTCATCAATGAGCACTCTTGCACTCCCTGCTCGGTACTTACCGAGCGGATAACTAACCGAGTGTTCACTAACCGGTCGATAGATCTTGTCCCTTTCACCACAGTCAGCCATCGGGTGAAGCGATTCCCGGGAGCAAATCGTTCAACGTGGCCATTTGTGCGAGAATTAACAGTTGCTCGCGGAAGATGCGAACGTTGGAAGGCTGTGACACGGCTTGTTTACAAAACACCAGATACTGACACGCAAAATATTATTATTATTATTATTATTATTATTATTATTTGCGAATGGACCATTGTATGGATCACGCAAAGCCATATGATTTAACTGTTCATTTTCCTCTGTCTCCAATTTCCTTCATCCTTTCGCTATGATTGTTCTTCCTCTCCTCTGTCCATTTAGTTCCTGCTCTTTTTGGGATTTCATTTTCCGACTGTACTTTCCACGTGTCTACCTTCTCTCTGTATAGTTTTCGGTACAAAATGTCAGATCTTTTTATTCGAGCATTTTCTAAATCATTTTTTACTTCCTGGGATGGCCTTGATTTCTTCTATGTATTTTAGAATTTTGTTAGGTAGTCTGGTGGTAGGTAGTCTATGTATATGGCCGTAAAATTTTAGTCTTCTCTTTCTGATGTCTGCCGCTAAGTTAGATAGTTTTTCAGTTGTTTTCCTGGACCTTCATCTAAAACCCTCTTCCGTCATTTCAGGACCGATAATTTTTCTTATGGTTTTTCATTCTTCTTTTAATAAATTTTCTAAATCTCCTTTTATGTGAAGAGTAAGAGTTTCACTAGCATACAGGGCCTCCGGTTTAATTACTGTGTTGTAGTGCCAAATTTTGGTGCCTACGGAGAGACATTTTTTGTTGTAGATATTGTGGGTTTTTCCGTATGCTCTCTTCAGTTTGTGTTGTCGAATGTTTTGTGCTTTTCTTTCTCCATCTGTAGGTTCGATGATTTCGCCGAGGTACTTGAAATGTGAAGTTCTGTTGACTTTGCCGTATTGAGTGTTTGAGATTTGTATATTGAGTTTTGAGCAAATGAATCGGTTTTTTGAAATGAAATTTGTAGACATACTTTTTCTGCACACTCTTGAAGGATTTCTATTTGTTAGACAGCTATGGTCTCATTATCTGCTAATACTGCTAAATTATCTGCGAAGCCGATACATGAAATTTTGAGGTCATCTTTAGGTCGTCCAAGTTGTATTGGTTTCCAATAATTTTGGTTCCTTAGTTCATTTTCCTATTCCTGTATCACCTTGTCAAGGACAATATTGAAAAGTATCGGGGACAAACCATCACCCTGTCGAACACCAGTTTTTATCAGGAATGGTTCGGAAATTTCGCCCATAAATTTGACTTTTTAGACAGTATCTGTGAGTGTTTGTTTGATTAGACTCAGAGTTTTTTGGGTCTAATCCTCGTTCTTTAAGTATACTCAGTAGAGATTGACGGTCACGTGAGTCATATGCCTTTTTAAAATCTATAAAAGTGCAAATTATTGGACTATTTCTGACTGCTTTATATTTTAGAATGGTTTTTAAATTAAAAATTTGTTCTGTGCAGGATCGGCCGGGGCGGAAACCTGCCTGATATTCACCTATTGTATTCTCTAGTTGTTCTTGGATTCTTTGAAGAAGAGATGCTGAGAAAATTTTGTATGTGACTTGCAAAAGAGAAATTCCTCTATAATTGTTCACATCTGCTCTGTCTCCCTTTCTATTAGATGCAAGCTTGTGTTTCATCGAATAGCGAACTGAAAATAGAAGAAACTCGAAAGAAACATGAATAGAAAAATAATTAAGAGAAAGGTAATTTTCAAAATCGCAATATAGAAACATCAAACACAGTTACAATTAAATTTTTTTTCATCCAAATTGTATACCCCGCGTGGAGATACCATAACAAAAAAAAAATCCATAAGCTTTAGCTATTTGAGTTCTTAATTTTTGTTTTATCTTTACTGATTTGAGGATTATTTCTGAAACTTGTTTTCAAGATCTTTTATTGTAACATCTCTTTTCCTAGTATGAGATATTGATAAAATACAAAAAAGAAATTAACTATACTTCAAGTTATCCAGTGTTTCAAAAATTGGGTTATTTGCGACCTCCAGACGTTCACGAGTTTACTCGCTCCAGTATCGCTTATCCGCTCACCGATTAGCTGGTTAAAGTTGAAGCATGGTGAAAATCTAACTTCACCGGAACGACAAGTTATTCGAGTTGTAGTATACGGTTTGTAAGAATCTCGGGGTGAAAGACGCTCTTATTTGCATACCCTCGTATCAAGTCTTGGAGACAGCTTGCAAGTTCGATAGGATCAAATCTGCTTGGGAACACTTGTACGGCGTACTCGCATATCAAGACATGCGAAAAAAAATTTATAAAAAAATAATCTGAACACTAGCAAATAATACGCACATATAAATAAAGGAGGAATAATATTAAGATATTAATAGAAATAATTTAACTAGTAACAAATTACGAGAAAACATTTTGTTAAAACCCAATTCAGTCCAGGGGCGACAACACTAGGGAGCTGCAGATCATTAATACTATTGTTATTATCAATATGGAATATTGAGTTATTTAATATGGTAATGATTTATTAGCAATATTTTCGAAATAATTTAAAGATACGACTTTAGTTCTTATTTATTAAACTACTGTTCATTGATATTCTATTGAATATAAATTTGTTGATATCCTGAAGATATTTTAACAAGGAGTTAACTATTTTTGTAATTACTTTTGCCTTGGGGCATAGAAATGTTAGAAATGCTTGTGACTTGGGATCCGTGGTCGGAATTGATGGGATGTTCCTTTGCTCACTTCCGAGAGCACGTAGTTTATTACCCTCCACCTGGTCATACGATATTTGTTCCTTCTGTTTTGACAGAAAAAGAAATATTTATTATTATTATTATTATTCCATCATTTCTTCGCAACTGTCGATGCCAGCGTCGGCTTCATTTGTTAGTCAGTCCAGACAGCAACCAGCTCCCTCAGGATCAGGTTTGTCAATTTCGTGCTTTTAAAGTACCTTGCGAAGCATGTGAGCTGTTCCCATTGATGCATTTTTCCACACTTCACTGTCCTTAGTATTACGTCGGATCTTTACTCGGAATTTATTTTTATCTTCTCTGTGACCATTCCCGAAGCCCCAATGATGATAGGAATCACTTCTGTTGTAACACCCCAGATTCTACTCATTTCAATAGCGAGATTTCTGTATTTCAAAATATTTTCCGCTTATTATGATACATTCACACACATAATTGTACAATTGAGGATGGAAGGAGAACAAATTGAATATGGATTCATCAATAACATGTAGCTAACTTTTTATCTTATTTAGGAATTTTTGCTGCAATTTTTCAATCCGCCTCTGCCTTAGGGCCCTTGATCGGAATTGATCAGATGGTCCCTTGCTTGCTTCCGGAGAGTAAATTAGTTTCTTGTCCTCCACGTGGTCATACGCAGTTTGTACTGTTTTCTGACAATAAATTTATTATTATTATTAATCAACAGACATGTTTCCTTTTTCAAATCTCTTATGACAATATTAGGTTGTTACTATTATTATTATTATTATTATTATTATTATTATTTTAGGCGTTGTGGTACATAGTACTGTGACGGAGCGTTGACCAAGATGCACCTGAAATTATCTTCGATACCACCATTACCGCCTCCCCCTCTCCCCCTTCCAGAAGTCAATGAGAGTTCGGCTAAGTTCTCCATAGTCGTATCCTCTCGTACAATCTCCCCCATTTCCACCTCCGCTCCCCTAAGTGCCATCCCCGCCACACTCCGACTTGCAACCCTCATCGCCATCGCCGCCGCACACTATTCAGTCGTGCCGTGGCCGCAACCCCGTGCGGTGCGGCGGCGTTGCCTTCACCGTCTGCCGCCGCCGCCGCCATCCTCTTGCTATTGATCCCGCCATCCTCTGCCCGCCACGCCGCACAGCTCACGCATCGCCACCTTCGCCAACCGGCGGAGCCGCGTGTTCAACACAACTCAGGTGAGAGACCGCCACGCGCTTCGCTTCAGTTTACATTTCTTCAACCCTTTCATCTACAGCGGCCCTCAGACGCTCGACATATATCATTTTATAGTTATTAATTTCTGTCAATTATATATTATAGCAACTAATTTTCCGTTAACGGTGTAGGAAGAGCTATGATGTGTGTGCATATTGAAGCATGTTTGTATGTATGAGTGTGTGTCTATCTGCTTATAAGCGAAAATGTGTTTGAGTATGTATGTCAATATACACACGTAAACTGTGAATATACACACATATGTGAATATACCTCATGTAGATAATTAATTTCTTAAATCCAATTTCTTTCTCGTTGTAACCTAGTGTACTA
>NNCF01126737.1:226724-243200 GCA_002313205.1 Laupala kohalensis | reverse complement strand
GTACATTAATTCTGTAGCCCCATCCTGGCCCGGGTTTATCTCCGTTTTTCCTTCGGGTAGAGGCGGATTTCTTATACAGGTTCTCTAGGCTTTGTCTAGGGGCGTGTTTATTGTAACAATAAATCGTGAATTTAGTGTTATTTCAATTCTTATGATTTTTCAACACTATACTCAGAATAATCTATAGCTCAATAATAATTTGTACATGTAAAATAAATTTTTTGTGTTAAATTACAAACATATTGACACTCTATTAGTATTATAACTCGCAGCTACCTTTTTATCTTATCTAGGAACTTTTGCTAAATTTTTTTGAATCCGCCTCTGCCTTAGGGCCCTTGATCGGAATTGATGGGATGGTGCCTTGCTTGCTGCCGGAGAGTAAATTAGTATATTGTCCTCTATGTGGTCATACGCAGTGTGTACTGTTTTTTGACAATAAATTTATTATTAATTTACTCGGAATAAAGGAAAGAATTTATCTTTTTATATACGATTTCCATATAGAATGTAGTATAGTTAAAAACTTTTTTGTATTCCTTCAGATAATTCATCCTTAAAGAATTTCTTATAACATCCCCATCCGTGCACGTAATAAGTTTCCATAAACTAATTTGCACTTAGTATGCGAGTTGCTAAACGGATTGAATTGCTCTCTTGTTTTTCTTTCACAACTTCTGGGCTTACGTCCTTACTAAATCTGAATATTGTCAACACCATCCTCGAACGTTTAATGTTTATTGAAGAATGTTCAATATTGTTGAAGCATTTTGAGACCCGTCAATCTGAAGCTTCAATATT
Source organism: Laupala kohalensis (assembly GCA_002313205.1). Classification (NCBI taxonomy): domain Eukaryota; kingdom Metazoa; phylum Arthropoda; class Insecta; order Orthoptera; family Trigonidiidae; genus Laupala; species Laupala kohalensis. Next base: position 242,399 of record NNCF01126737.1, on the reverse strand, counting down.
TTTTGGATTGTCAATCATTCAATGTGTATCCTGAAACCTCAGGATCAGGGTATTGATGGTTTGACAATTCATATTGATGGTTTGACAGCCCTGTGAGAGATACTTACATTGTTGTAAGTACTGGTTAGTCTTCAAGGATTCATGGATGATCCCGTATTACGTAATGTTGACGCCACGGCTCATGACATATGGTCGCGCACTCGCAGACAAGAGATACGTTTACATTGTTGACTAAGTTCTTACCTCTAACAATAGTTCTCACGACGCCTCGACTGTCAGCTCCTATATACCCAAAGTCAGGTAACTTTACCGAAAATAAAGCAATATGGCTGCCTAACACACATTGCCAACTTCTACAAATTTCAGTAATATCCGAATGAACATTAAAGGTAGTCACAAAAGCAACTACTTGCTGTAAATAAATACAAGTTAATAACACAAACGAAGACACGAGCTAATATTCTTTCCACACGCTCGATGCAGAAATTGTGGAATAGCGCCTTCAGCGCAAGATAATTGAATTGGTGACAGATGTTGGAAATTGATTTAAGTTCAAAGAAATTGGAATGTATTGCCACATAACGAAAAGTACAAGAGAGTTGACCACACTGTGAGCATGTCCTGTACCAACATCATGATAGTTACAATGTCCATAAATAATTTATTGTCAAGAAAGCAGTTAGAAACTGCCTATGACTACATCGACTATAAACTAGTTCACTTCTTCTTCTTCTTTACCATAAACTAACAAACACGGTACATTCCCGTTCAGGGTTTTTGGGGTAAGTTTTCTCGGTGTAAAATATACACTTTGGCAACGTTTAGGAACGACTAGTTCGTTCCCGCTTAAACCACTAGCCCATAGCTCACTTGAAATAGTTCACAGTGTTTTCACACTTGAATTCATTGTCCAACAAAAACTATTAGTCGTTCTGTCACTGTTAGAACGCTAGTACTTCAGAAATTATTGCACACTACGGTATTCAAGAGAGAAATGACGTTCTCTTCCTGGTCCGGGTTTTTCTCCGGTTTTCCTTAGGGTAGAGGCGGATTATTTTATACATACTCTCTAGACTCTTCCTAGAGTCAGTGTCCATTGGATTAATAATTCACGAATTTTGAGTTCTTTTAATTGTTACGATTTATAAACAATAAGTTCATAATAATAGTTTATAATATAATACGTACTTGTGAAATAACTTTTTTTTGTTATTATGAAATATATATTTTTTGATATTATGTTGATATTCTAACACGTAGCTAAGTTTTCTTAGGAGTGTGCTGAAATGTTTAATCCGCCTCTGCCTTAGAGCCCTTGATTGCAATTGATGGGATGGTCCCTTGCTTACTTCCGGATAGTAAACTAGTTTATTGTCCTCCACGGGGTCATGCGCAGTTTGAAACTGCGTTTGACTATAAATTTATTATTATTATTAATTTTTTAATTGTTTTATGGTCACGTGTGTTTTCAGAGGGCTTCTACGCACCCGTAGCCACTCGTCCGTGGTGTGTGGTATAGCGCGGCGAAATGACTGTTGACCGTTCCGCTTACTTTAGGTTTCCCGTTCACACATTGGGGGAACATATGAGAAAGAGAGGTGATGAGGGATTTCGTTCGAATTTTTGTGGCTATCGGTCCCGTATGATACAGTCTAGGAGTGATATTTACTTTGTTTTACTGCGAGATAATTTTATAGGACAAAGCCAAGTGCGTTTTATCCGTCAACCTTCAATTACGTTGATGGTTTTGATTCGGTTGAATGAAATTCAAAAACTTCAAATTTCTGAAATTCGTGATTACGTTAGGCATAAATAGGATTGCAATAAGGTATTTTTTTAATGTAATGTTTAGAGCTCGTTTACATTACTACATATGGATGAGTTCATGAAAGTTAATTTATTTAATATACTCGAAATTGTTCCAGATGATTTAGATGCTACTTTAGCTGTTGGTTGTGGACTTATCAACATTATGTATAGTCAAGCAAACCGCTGCAAAGAGAATGAGAAATACATTCGGTACATGTATTAACACTGCTGGTTAATGTATGTCTTCATTCATTTATGCTTTGAATTAATTTTTAAAAATTTGAATAGGCATCACATTTTTACATCTGTGTCACAAAAGTAGATTCGTATTTTATAATAAAGTTGAATTCACTCAATGAAAACGATGGTTTTCCACAACAGAAATCTTTTTACGAGTATTAATATATATACTTTATAAAGATTTTGCTCATTGACATGGATTTTACCGGAAAATATTATCTTTGTCCATGTTTCTACCATGATTTAACAAAAGTTAATAAACATATCATTCCTGAAACAATAAAAACGTTGAACGTTGGCTTCCGTCGTGAAGTGGTGAAACTGCTTCAGAGCAGTAGATACAAGTTCATTTTTGCTCCAGGTTTGTCTTTTCGAAGCCGTCTCTGGTCCTTGATTCACAATCTTAACTATTGCGATGTTTTAAGGTAGCACCAGCGTAAATAACTAAAATATCTGCGAGCGGCGTAAATAAACAGAGAATCATGTTCTCTTTGTGATTTCAACTTGAAAAACATACCTCACATGGAATAATTGCTATTATAATTTACGGTTTAATACATTGCGTCTCACGGAGAAAATACTTTTCTAAAAACGATCAATTTTGAAATCACGTTAGTGATGGAAGAATAATTTCATTAGTTGAAAATTTTTCGTGGTCACTTTTATCTATAGGTCACCGGACATTTGAGAGTTATTTAACTATTTATGAGTGAAGATGCACAAATCATGAAACGGTTACGCTCGGCTGCCTTACTTTTACATGCTCTTATTTATTTCAAATGTGTCAAACGAGTTCGCAAATACAGTGTGTACTATACTACTAACTGATAGATACAAATTAGGTATATTTTTCTCTTCATTGAAATTCACGTTGTTGTGTTTTGAAATAATTAGGATAAAAATAAGAAAATAATTATACATCTCAGTGATTTGACTGACTTGTAGTGCTGGTATTACCATGAGAATAATGTTAAGATAGTAATTTCTTGATCTAAAAATTGTAGGTGGGTTTGTCAGAAAACGCCATTTCCGAAGACGCGCAAAAACTCTACGGCGCCTTGTTGCGCGATTCCATTCACTCGAACAATGATCAAGAACTAATTTATAAATAATTCGTGTTATGGTTATAATTCATATTTAGCCACCTCAGATGAATTTTAGCATGCTGACTATAGACATCTTCCTTCTATCTTCAGGTCTATGAAGAGTATCTGAATTTTTTTTTAGAAATTATAAAACACTTACGGGACACATACCAAAATAATCCGAAGTGCACCAGGTGTGCGCGTGAATTTTCTAAAACTTGTTTGACTGAATGGAGTCAGTCCACTTTTGCTACAGTGAATCGGAAAACACCCAGAAATTCGCAACTAGCTCCAAGACATTTTGCAACATTTCAACACATCCTCCAAAGTTGGAACCCTTCAATAAACGACCGAAGTTCTACTTACGCTTATGAGAAACTTAACTTCCTCAGTTTTCTTGCTGTTTGCATTCTCTGCTGACGTTGCGTTCAACGAACAGTTTCCGAATCGTCTCGGCGAGGTTGGCAACAGTGACTATGAACTTATCCCGACGCCACACGCTGCTCAACTCAATGAGTTTGACAGACTTTGACGTAGGTAAAGACATATAGATGAGTTCTTCAGAAATAAAAGCGCATGTGGCGTCAGAATAAAACCTCGACGAACAATTATGAGTTTTTTGTGATTGAGAACTCCAATTCAATGATCATGAATATAATTTAAAATATACTACGATTCATGTAATAGTGGGAAGCTATTGGCCACCGTAACAAACACAAACTTAATGGGTAAAGTATGGTGTTCACTTAACAATTGCTAAATTTGTAGAGGTATTCATGAACTATTCAAGTGTTACACGATTCCGCCCTACATATTGAAAATTGTAGCGTTTCACTTATCACGCAGCTACGCCACTAACTAATTGTATTACGTCTCCAACAACTTTGAAGTTTTAATTGTAATTTCTAGCCGATTTTTATTTGTGACTTAGTTCTAACATCGCTTGTTGACGTCTCAGCACACACAGTGATCTTCATCTTGAATTCTTGAATCTTATTTGTTTTTGTGTTCATTATTAACTTCTGTTTTTTTGGTCTTTCTATAAACTCTAAAATCATCAGTTGATTACAAATACTCAGAGTGGTTCCAGAGATGGTAGTTTCTCTATGAGTTTGAGGTTTATTTGTTAATGGTGGCATTATGTTTTTTAAACCCCTGGGCCGCCATATTGATTTTCATCGATCCTCCTCCCTATGATTCGTGATACAGGAGTGTGTACTCTCCATGAAAAAGTAGGGAAACATGAAAAAGATTTTTAGAAAAAAACAAACAAACTAATAATGATCTAAAGTAATTAAAGTGTTGAAATAAAATTTACTTGTGTGCCCGTGCGTGGATTTTTACAGTTGTACTAACTTGAGAGTTCCAATCAATGGGCCCACGGTATCGCGAAAGTAGTAAATGGCATTTACAATGATTTTCAATTTTTTTTTTTTTGAGGTAAATAAACGTCATCCACTGACGTTCTGTGGTATCCTTCTCCCACATAAAAACCTCATCCTTCGACCTGTCATCTGACTGGTGATCCAAGTTGCCGGGAATTTTACGCTTCTTTCCTTCTAACACCCACCTTCCCATCCCATGAAGAAAAGCTGAAATAGCAAGCTACAAAACCTTTCTTTCTGTTCCAAATTGTAGACGTCAATGATATACAAATAATGCTTTTTATATAGTGTTATAATTCAAGAACTAAAATTGAGCGATGTGAAATTTGTTAATTATTTGTGCGTATCTGTTCCAACTGCTGGAAATTTTTTCACGCAATTGCTGGGATTAAATTCTTGGACGTTAACAGGATCAAATATTGGAACAATATCAATGAGGAACGGTGTCCGGGCTGTGCCAATGCTCTCAGTCACTCTGAGATAAGATTATGTAAAGTAAACAGAGGTAGGTTGCTTTATATCTATTTATAATTTGTGACATACGTACATAAAAAGGAGACGTAAAACTGAACAGTTAGTTGTTATTCAAATAAATACCTAAAGGAAACATTTGCAGTTATACAATGTAATGGATCGTGACCATGAGGAAAAAATTAATTTCGAGGCTGTTTCAATACATGTATTACATTTAGCTTTTGTTGCGTCGCATGTGTTCAGACCTCGTCAGAACCGTTGTAATAAAACGTTTAAAGGATATAACATAAATTAAAACATGTAAAATGGTTATACTACACATAACAGATTCTTAATAATCGTCATATTAATGTAAACAATACATCAGACAAGGTCACCTTTTATTTTTAACACCTTTCGTTAGAACTCGAGCGAGGCGACTGTCTGCCCTTCAACCTTGTCTGATGTATTGTTTACATTAATATGACGATTACTGAAAGTATGATATTTGAAATCTTTAATATGTAATATAAACATTTTATAAGCTCTGTATACTCCATATTGTTGACCCCAAATTTTATAATATAAACTGGTTATTGAGATTGGGTCGGGAGAAAAAAGAAAAAAATAACACTATTCCATACTGCCGACGTTTCGAAAATTTCTATTTTCTTCTTCAGGGCTATACACAACAAGGTCTACAATTAGCCTATATTCTAATTTTCTAGCAAGAAGTTAAAAACTGAATAATATATAAAAAAACACACAAAACAAAACATACCTGTATAAATTCGCAATACAACAACTCATTCATCACTCATCAATCACAAAACGTCCTCGCATTCCATCTGTAGTTTTTACAAACAGTTGTTTGTAAGCATGAGCGGTGCGAGACAAACTCCAACAACCATTATTTGTAGTTAAATGTTTGATAATTTGGGCTCGAGGATCTAAATCAATATTTTACGTTATTTTTTGGAATAAGTCCAATTCATAAGACGAAAACAAAATTTATATAATATCAAGTTCGGTATAAATATATTTTTTACATTCATTTACAATATCATATGTATAGTATTTATCTGTACGAATGAAATTTGGCCTCAGATTTGAAAATTTTGTCACTTTTGTTTTCCACAAAAATCGTTACTTACACAACGATTACAAATATTTTAATGTCATTTATTAAAGACTCTTTACCTCCGGTGGTTCAGGAAAGATTGATCTTCTAAAAGAGCCTTCGTTTTTGAAATTCAATGTTTTTACATCAGTTATATTTTTACCCTTTTTAAAGCATTGTATTGATAAAGCATAGTAATGTTTTAGAATATTCCGCTAAGAAAACGTTATGTAAGGATGAAACAGAAACGGAAACAAAACTCTTAGACAAAAACATTGTGTGAGCACTCATGAATTCGTGATTGCATAACGGCATTAATGTGAGATCGTTACTAACTGGGGCGCTCATTGTATTCTGCAAGAAGTGTTGACATGAATTGCGGCCAATGTAGGGCAATATGTAATTGTTCAAACTAACAACATTCAAAGTTCCTTTTCAGTTGTAATGATCAAAATTGAATTATAATTAATTAGTTTCAATTGTCACTATTGACAGTATACTAATTTATTCACATTGTTAATGTCTCCTTTTAAATTAATTATTTGTCATTATAACTCTTTAAAATGTCGGTAATTTATTGATTAATTCCCTATGCATAATTAATGAAAAACATTTGGCCACCGATTAATTAGAATTTTCTAATTTTTGTCATAACTAGCTGATTGCTCAGTGTTGCCCGAGACTGTTCTTAGACTAATCTACTTTTACTCGGGAAAAAATAAAATGTAGTAAGATCAAAATACTTCAACTTAATGGTTTTTAAAAACTTATGTGCAACATCCTAATTTTACAATTTCATAATAATACACATTTAACACAATACTTCACCTACACCATCTCTCAGGAACCGCGTCGCTGCCATGGTATGACGTAGCTGCACCATTTCATTAAAATTCTTGTAAAAATCTTAACTCTTCGTCGAAATTTTACGATTTAAGCGCATTGAGACACATTTTCGCGTTACGCATTTATACGAGTATATTAGTATGGATTAACAAGANCACATTTTTGCGTTACGCATTTATACGAGTATATTAGTATGGATTAACAAGAAATATTCTAAAGTGTTTAATTAATGATTTGCGGATGACCGAAATAATTACTCAGATGAAATTAATGTTCAGCTTAAAATATACATATGGTTTTAATTGATCATAAAGAATGTTTAAAATAGTTCCAGTGTATTCACTGGTATATAATTTTTACAAAATTGAATTTAAAATTAACTATATTTTCCAGATTTCGACCCATGGATCTACGGTTATAAAACAACCGCGGTACTCATTTTTCTTGTTAGGTGATAATTGTTCGCTTGAATAAAATTATGTAATATTTTTAGCAATTTGGAAATGGCATTGGAAATACCGTCCATAACATTTGATGGTATTTTTTTTTCCGTTTCCGAGGTTTTATCGATTCGTTTCCATGTTTTAGGCACTAGAAATAAATAGAAAATAAAAAGAAAATACCAAATATATTTGATACAATTGAAAATATACGAGAAAATGATGAAAAGTTTTTTAAAATGTTGGTAATTTGGGTAAATTTCTTCAGACACAATGAAGAATTTTTTTTGAGATATCGAAAAGAAACACTGAATTTGCCCTTCCCGTATTTGCTTCATATCTTAAATTATAGAAATATCATAATTCAACAAACTAGTTACAACTGTCCTTAGGGCAACAAATTAAGTTTTCACTTGAATACACAACATTAAAAAATATTTATTTTCGGATAACATTTACCCCGACTCAGAAAAATGTTCATCTCCTCTGGAAACTGCAAAATGTGTTACTGATGTGTTGTTATTATTTTAGAATGTTTAGAATTTTAGAATGCGTATAAGTACTAAGAGATTACTTGATACACAACAGGTAATATTAATTTACTGACATCTTTTGAATTTTGATAAATGTTTGATAAAATGCGCAAGAATAGTTGAAAGGAGCATATAGTGAAGCACATCGGAGCACGAAGCTAGGGATATTACTCATTCGTACATACTTATATTTTCTTAATTAGTTTACGCCGTATATGGGTGATCAAGGACAGATGTGAAAAGATAATAGTATAATTGAAGACAAGAAAGTTAGAAATGATGTAGTTGCAGATACAGAGGGCCATCTGGTAAAAGGTACAACGTCGTAATGACCTAATGACAAAATAACGACTCTCAAGTGAGCTAGATCTACAAGATAACTTTCACGTGATAAACAGAAAAGCGTGATGCAATACAGTTGTCCTTGAATAGTTAGGACGTTGAACTTTTCATCATGGATTCTTTAAATTAAAATGACGACTGTGTTTGTTATGGCAAGTTACACGCTTAGCAATGGAAGAGAAAAGAAAAGGAGGAATAGAGAAAGAGAACTATTTGGTCATGCCAATACACAGGATACCTACGTCCAACGATAATATTATCAAGTATAAAAGAAAAATATATTAGGGATGAAATATACAAAATTCCTATTTCTATTATATTTGGATTTTTAAATACTGTCAAAAAGTGAGAAATTATTTCTTCATTTTCACGAAATATTTTAAAATAATGTATTTTGTCAATAAAACGATACATAAAATGAAAGTTTTGTTGCTTAATTTCATGGCGTAAATACAAAAGTATTAAATACTTATAGAATTGTAATTAGTTAAGAATTATTATTGGATAATAAGATATGACTTTGTTTCAGTTCTTACTTTTGCTATGAAATGTAAATAAATGTTGATCGCATATTTTTTGAACTTTAATATTATGGTTTGACACAAACAGAACTTACAATTTATAATAGAACTGAATTATCGGAACAAAAAGCAATTTGTTCTGGTGCGTGTCGATGGTTAATTATATATTGGATTATGGTTTCTATGTGTCATAGATACGAAACCTGTGTTGAGTTGAAGTTCTCGTATCCGGATCGGATTCCAGCGGAAGTTCGCATATTCCATAACATGGCGCCATACAACAGGGTTGTTCTAGTACGACCACTCCAGAGATAGTCGTGGACACGCGCTGTCCCCTAGTGCATCACGCACTCGTGTAAAGCAGTGTTGAGTGTCACAGTGTGGTGGCACAGGGCAAAGCTGCTTACACGGTCACGGATGGCAATGCTCTCCACACGGTCACGTATTCATGTGGTTAACAATTCATACAACAATGCCAAGGTATATTCAATGATGGGGTGAGAGGTTGAATTCAATTAGTACTATTACATCGTCTCGAATAGACAATGCTGAAGGAATGGGTTAAAGGTATAAACAGTTTTCGATTATGGTATTGCCAGAACGTTTTTTATTATGAAACTATTTTCGTCCACCCTGAATTCGTATGAAGATCGTACACACAAAAATCTACGAACAAATAAATGAGATCTGTTTTAAAACATTGTAAAGTTGTAACTAGCAAAAAATGTTTTGTCGAATTACTGATTTCCCTTCTCTGTATTTTGCTAGATGTTTAGTGGCGCCGCAGTACATTTGTATAAAGCCCTATTTACTTAACGGACTTTAATCTATGAACACATTCTTTATCGTGAGAGTTATTACATAAAAATGCGAATGAAAAAGCTTTAAATGTTCATAAATTGTTTAAGTGCTTTTGCTACGTCAGATGATTTTTAGGAAGGTGTTTCCTTTTTCGCGTTTCTAGGATAATTTGAAAAGCAGGATGAAGCAAAAATGACGCGTAAAGTTTCGTATCTTTACTGAATGGATATGTCTGGGAGTAAAAAATTAACGGAAGATTACCACGGTCTTACCCAACCAATTAAAGCACACCCTGGCCACCCGGAAGGATTTGATTCTGATCTCGGCGCGCAAGTAAATATCTCCGCAAGGGACTGTCAAAATTTGCCTTAAATGTTTAGTGAAACTGATCTGTGGAGTTCACAGGGAGATTGTATTATTTATTTATGTCAGTTTTCATTTAAATTTTAGTATTAATAAAGTCGAGACTCATTGGGTTTAATTTTTCTGAGATAAGGTATATATGGGTTGACTACCCAACGTATTAATTTCTGAAAAGATGAGTTGATACCCAAGTACGGTCAAACTTATGAGTTCACTGTTATAATAATCGTCTGGTCAAACCTATGGAGAATAGGGACGCATACCCATGGAAGACGAATTAAATAGGGATCTCCTCCCCCAAAAATAAAAATAAATAAAAGCTAGAATTTTGAAAACTTATTGTCTAACTTCTTAAAATAATCATTATGGGGAATTGATGGAAATGTCGTGCTTTATGCGACGGAAATCCTGTTCTTTACATATCGGGATTGTTAGAATCTGAAATGACTCAGGTTGGTATGGGGATAGTTTAGTGGTTTATTTGCATACTTAACAATTTTTGCGAAAGTTTCTCGTGCCCAGGTCGACAAATTTCTCGTAAACATGAAACCGTGAAGAATCATTTTTCATATCTACTCAAGAAAGAAATGTACACGCAATAACTTTTCATGTAAGTAATATATAATTTCATTAGTACTTTATTTTTACATTATTTTTTATACAAAATTGTTGTATGTAGGGTGCGAGTCCCTACATTTTTATCTTCTATTTTGCTGAAGGGACATTGACTTTTTCATTCACTCATTGAAGAAACAATCAAGTTGTCTATACTTTGAAAAACATATACGTGTTTTCTAATTTTTAAAGAAGTGCTAAAATAATCTTTCTCGGAAATGATACCATGTTAGATATCCTCTTCAAACAATAATATCTATATATTTCGAATTTCATCAAAATTATTCGAACTGTTTTTGAGAATTAATCACAGATGTTTACATAAATAGATAGATATATGATGCATAATTGTATAATATTCGTGTTCAGTGAATCTTATTAGCATCTTATTTCTCGCTTATTAAATTTTTTACCTTTACCGTGATTTGAGTGTTTTTGTTTTCTCTCTGTTGATGATGTTGTTCGTCTGTTTATTATTACTTTCGCGCAGTCAAATTTGTATTCTTTTTTTCGTGGTTACCCCCTTTCTTTTATTTCTGTGGAACAGTCATATGTTCTAGGCAAATGAGATCGAGTCGATGTTGTCTGTTCCTCCTCTCCCTCCCCCTCCGATCGTTCTTTCCTTCTCCCTATCGCCACCTACAGCGCCACCATCGTCCCAGCGACCTACTTTCGGATGCCCTTTAACCTCGCCATCTCCACCCANGCTTCCCAAAGGCGCGTCTCCGCAGCCGCCGCCGCCACTGCGCGTATGAACGCATTAGGAGTCCGCGCAGGGGAGGCGGCGCAGAGCTCGTGTCTCAGGGGGGAAAACGATAGCGCGGTAGCGCGATCATCAAGAAAAGAAGGAACATAGAAGAGGAATTGGGGGAGGGGTACAAGTTCTTAAAAGTTAATTATATTTTATAACTAGCTAGACAATGGAACTAAAATTCTGTACGATAATTTCAACGTGTACTTTTGTTTAGCAGGACTATTTTATTGACCTGGATAATACGGCAGATACTATTTATCCCTGTCTGCTAGTTGTAGGCAAGTTTCACTCGGCAAGTTTTTTTATATTTAGCATCAGATATTGTAAACAGTAATGAATAGTGTATGATAATGCATCTCGCAACTCCCGTACAATTCCCCATGTATGTTGTTTATACCAGCATGTTCAGACGTGACCGAGCAGTTATTTGTTAGGACTCAAGTAGTCAAGTTAAATCCTTTTCAAATAAACGAGCCAATTAGCTTTTCTCGATGTAATTTTTAAATGCTCTTTTCTCGAAAAGGAAAGGGTGAAGGATTGAATTATAGGAAATCATCAACAAACATTTTAATGGTCTGAAGTACGGTACTTCATTTGTGTGATTGCTCCGTCTGGTTACGCAGAAGAGGAACACACGTTTTCTGGGACACTTTCATATGTGATGATGTGAGAGTTTTATCTATAGTGGTAGCGTCTTCTCTTCTTACGAACTCCTGCGATTTTCCGTTCAGCTGAGCTGGATGAGGTTTTCAACTGGGGTTTTCCTCATCTGATCCGGACTGATACCTTACACCTCATCTTCCCGATTCCTTTCCCAATTATTTTGCTAGTTGGAAGAGCAGATTTGATGGCCTTAACCTCGCCACATCATAAAGGAAGACAATAAATAAATAAACTCTTATCTTAAGGGGAAGTATTTGTAGTGTCTACCGCCCAAATATTTTTACCAACATAATATTCACCGGAATTACCTCTTTCACGTGCGCCCCGATGAGACGGACATGAGTGTAGAACCAGAGGGGTTAACGGCAGAGCCTGCAAAAATTTGCTTAATAGTTCCTTGGTTAATACTATGAATTTAATTTATTGTTCTATTGAATGCAACACTTTGAATTCTCTTGTGTAATCAAGAAAAAAATAACTAGAGAATCAATTCTTGATATCTTAATCTAGAATAAATAAAGTTCTTGGCCATTTATATTATAATTTTAATTCGCTCTAACCCAAAATCTATAACTGCATTTCTGACAGTGTTTTTGTGGAGATTGTCTTTTAATTGGTATTTTAATTTTTCTTAATTGCTTCATGGGTACTGTGGGAAGATACTTTTCTCATAAACTTGTTGACACTACAAGTATATGGACAGTTTTCAGACCTTATAAAAGTCGTATTTTATGGATGAAAGTGAGTTACTGTGGTAACTCAGTTCACTCCCACTGTTAAGAAAATGTAATACTCGATGAACCCAAAAAAATTAAGGAAAAATATTTACAGATAAAAAAGATCAATGTACATTTACAATTTTATTGCAATTAACTTCAGAATTGCAGTAAAAAGCTTGATGAAATCTCTTACCTCGGTTAGCTAACATGTAATATTGATTTCAGGAAATTTAACGTGTTGTAGTTCAAAGGCAACATCTTGTTTTATAATAATATTTCGCATTACTTTGAAGCTCCTTAATATATTATTATTAGTTTCAGTATCCCCACACTTATTGCAAAGGGTTGAAATAGATTTATATTCTTTTAATTTTGTAGCGTTCTGTCTCGTAATACTCGAATAGCACCTACAAAGATATACGTTACGACTTGGTTAAGTATGAAATGAGATGTTAACAAAAAGTTACCTCCTTGGAATAAAAATAGTGACCCTTATTTCTGAAGAGGTGGTCCGTCTGTGCGCAGCAATTCTGAGTAAATGGATGAATCAATTTAATTCGCATTTCGAATTTACGGTAGAATTTACTTGTCGTCGATGCACGTGCTCTATTTTTTTTACATTAATAAAAGGGGTACTTCACATGAATGTCAAAGTATTTTTGAAAATTCTCAAAAACGACTGCAACGATTTTGCTTAAATTTTCTGTACGTAATTAGTATGCATTACATAAGCATTAGCGGTATTTTGCTTGTAAGTTTAGTATAGACGGAGCAAAATAATTTCTGTCTGCTACACTTACACATTAGTTTACTGTTTCAAGAAGCTTGAATAATATTTATCAGTAAAAATGTACGAAGCAGAAGTAGACTAAACTATTCTTAAACTGAAATGTAAGATATGATAATGATAAAATACATAGGAGGACAGCAAACGCACTGCAGATATGAAAGAACATCAATTTCTGTCTACAACGAAATTATATTTACATAACACTTTTACGATATTTATAAGACTGATATGTCGCTATATGTTTTGAAATAATATTGTGAATATTTATTTTACTTTTAAATTTCAAATAAAAGAGTAATAATTTCTTCTAGCATGAATAGAGCACTGGAAGACGACCAAAATATAGAGGACCACGCCAGAAATGATCTTTCCCTACATAATTTTTTCTCAGTCTACGCTGCAGACGGACAAAAGTATGAGAGAAAGTATTTGGAATGGTTTTACTCCACTAGTTTCTTCATTTATTCAACAAAAAAGTGAATTTGTAATAAAGTAACAGTAATATGCCGAAAAACAATGTTAGACTTATCCAATTATTAAAACAATAAAACATCATATAATTTTCAACATTAGCTAACTCCAAGATCTTTGGTGTAACATGAGCCGGATGTTACCTCTCCCCCTTTCGTTTAGCCTTCTGAAGAGATTCTCGTTTGTTCGTCATGCTCTCTGCTTTTGGGGTTGGTGACACGTACGACGTGCGTGCTTCGCTGTGATCCTCTCGCAAGGCCGCCATTTAGTGTCTGACCCGACCCCGCGCCTCAACACTACGTCTTTCCGTAACTAGAAATGTCTGCGCTGCACACGAAAGTGGGACGGAGCATTTTAGTCTGCAGGAGATAGACCCAGAAATCCACCCCTCACCCTGCTGGTCACTCGACACATCCGACGAAAATTCATATTTAGGTCATTAATATTTGAATTGAGTTTTATTTTCGCTTATGGCTCAGAAGATAAGGCTTGCTCTTCCAATAGTTATCAATATTACACTGCAAATATCATACAATATAATGCAAGAATTATAATTAAATTAGAACAATATACAAATGTATTACCAAGTAGAAATAAAAATTAATTTAGAAGATCAACTTAACAATTATAATAATGTTTATTTTATCCACGACTCGCCTATGACACAATAGAACAGTAACTACCCTTTCCAGTATTTTTAATTCATCCTCCAAACGCTTAAACCGTAGAAAAAGGAAACTTTGCTTAGTGACAACCTCCAATGGAAAAGATACGATGTTCTACGCATCAAACTTCGCGTAGTTAAATGAATGAAGGAATAGATCTCTTTGTGATATGGATCAGGCCGTAGGGCTTACACTTCCACCATTCTACACAAATTTCAGTAAATAATAAATTTAAAAAATGAATAGGTAGTAATAAATCTTACCGTGAAAATACGGAAATAAATGCAATTTAATTGATTATACGTAAACGTATTACGTGCTAAAATTCAGTATAAGATTCATACTTAAATTAAACATTTAAGTATATTACTAATACAGTACAAGGAAATTACTATATGTAAATGAATGAATACACAAGCAAACTCAAAAAATATCAATTAATATTTACAATTAAAATATATTTTATAGTACATCAAGGTATTTGTATATAAAATTTCATTTGTTATGAATCCTGTGATACATAAGTGAACTCAAAAAATATATACTGATATTAATAAAAAATAATTTAATATCTATTAGTATACCAAGTTAAACACTATTTCTATTTGACACGAACTCTTAACTCCAAAAATTGACAGTAATCTCTTACCAATAAAAAACCTACATTTGAGTTTGTGTTCGGAGATGTGCAGCTTCTCATTTCAAGTGGTAGAGTATTCCATTCTTGAAATATGAAAATTTCTTTAAAATGATTTATAGAGAGTGTCTCTGTGCGAGGTGAAATGGTCAGGATAAACCCACTCTCTAGCGACGCAGGGTGTTTATCTAGTTATGTATAAGTATACATAGAACAAGTATATGATATCTTGAGTTTTGAGGTCACACTTAATACGTTCTTCTTACATTGTCAGCGCTTCCACTTTTACTACATCATCTTTAGGGTTGTATATACAAATCTACATCAAGGATTTTTTCGTATAATAAATGCATATTCAGAGTGATATATTATATATATATATATATATATATATATATATATATATATATATATATATATATA
>NNCF01126737.1:139377-217660 GCA_002313205.1 Laupala kohalensis | reverse complement strand
ATTAAACAAACTTGCGATGTCCTGAGGATTTGATACGATTTTGCCATCGTTTAGTAAAGAAACATTTTCTTCGCGATTTTCAGAAGTTGACGTGTAATTGTTAACAGTATTCCACATGGCTATCATCCGGTTGTTCGATTTTAGTATATGCCTTTCGTTTTCCATTACTTTAGCTGCATAGACTACTTTTCGAAGAATAGTCTTATATTTACGAAAATAATTATGGAATTCGGGTGGTTGGTTATAGCGTTTTGAAAGATAATATAAACGGCGTTTGTTCTTTAAAGAAATTCTTATCCCTTGGGTGATCCATCTATTGTATTTCTTTGTGTTAATTAACTTGCGTTTTATGGGAAAGCTAGAGTTGTAATGTTTTAGGAATATTGAGATAAATACATTGAATTTGTCGTCGGTGTTTTGGCAATTGTAAACATCTTTCCATGTTTCTTCACGCAAATAATTTATAAATATGGATTTATTTATGTCATTAAACTCTCATGTAAATTTGTAAAAGATTTTAAGAGGTTTTAGTTTATTATTAATTGTCAATACTTGAGCAAGGTGATCACTGTATTCGGCGATAAACACTTCAGTGAGATACGAGATTTCACTGTTGTCCTTAATTTGATCTAGCAATGTTTGAGATGAGCCGGAGAGGCGAGTGGGGTCGTTTATCGTAGTAATAAGGTTGAAGGAGTCGATAAGATTCTTGAATCGATTAACTGGTGAATGTGCAGAGTCGGATGTACTCAAGAAATCGATATTGAAATCACCACATATAACGATAGATTTAGTGGATTTATGTGTGATATGTTTTAAAACATTTTCGAAGTTCCTAAAAAATATGTCAAGATATGATTGAGGAGGTCTATAAATACGCAAAACAACACAAAACAACAATACAAAATAAACAACTAATTAGGATTCAGCACATTAAAGCATACATGATTTCATATGTCTAATCTTTGGAACAGACTCAATTTTTTTATCTCTATTTAAGGGCTATTTTTTGCGATTTAGAATGAAATGGAGGATGATAAATCTATTCTTGTCCCAGATTCACATTCAGTGCGTTTAGTCTAAAAAAAATCATTTTTAAAATTTTTGTTTACCTTTGTTATTTAAACGATTGCTGGAACTTTTAATGACTCGAAGACTTGAAACAGGGTTTTTTATTGAAGCCATATAAATTTTTTTTTATAAAGCATGGTGGTTCTCCTTTATTAATAAAAAACTACAAATCATCTCGAATATTTGCTGTATTCGTTTTATATCTCATTCTGATCGTTATCTCCAGGAGATAACAATAAAATGTTTTTTCGAAGTGAAATTACTGTGAAACGTTTTACAGGAAAATTGGTTTTATTTTCCGTTTACCCTAAAACCTTTTAATACTTAATTCAAAATCTAAATTTAGAAAATAAATTTCATCGTGATAAATTAACCAATAATCCGTTTTATTTTTATTTATTTTATTTTATGATTTTTGACGAGGTTGTGGCCATAAGACCTGCTCTTCCACCTAACAGCTGCACATAGGTGAGAGAATTGGGAAGAAGATATGTTTGGTTAGGTGGGATTTTCTCACAATAGTGATTTATTTTAAAAATTTCGATACTTTTTAGATTTAGTCCAAAATATTTTATGAACTGACTTTGAATTCAATTTAAGTTAATTGATGCATTGTAACTCTTTGTAATGTAAAATTAAGTTTTCGATTATTGTTTTTTTTAAGAAAATACGGAATGAATAAAACTAATGTAAAGACGTTTATCGGTATCATCATTCATATATGAAATAGTAGCTTTCAATTTACGTTTTGCAATTCTGCCATTATATATGATGAAGCCGTTTAACTACAGAATTATATTATAGAATGTTAGGATAAATATTTTTAAATTCCAACAAATAGCAGTTTCGTCAAAGAATACTGTAGTTCTTAAACTACAGAAACGTGGTCGAAAACATTTTTGAGTAAAATAAATCGGTTGATGGAGACAGTTTGTACTTTTTCTATTTGAAGCCAACTATAGAACACATTGCCTTCCATAGAAGGGTATTCTTTTTAGTATATGGTTTTTTAATATTGTTAATTTTGGGCGAAATTGAATATTTTTACTGTCACATATTTTTCTAAATAAATTTTGTCAAAACATATAATTGTGTTTGATTCCCATTGTGGCTGATTTGTCGAGTTCATTATCTCAATAAAGAGGAAAAAGAAATATATAAAAATTCACGCGTTCTATTAATGCTTAAATCAATGGAATATATATAGTATTCATTCCAAATATTTAGTTAGAACATTTTCATTAATTTAGCTGTAAAAATATTGCGGGATAAGAAAATTGTGCAGATAAGATTTTAGTCTCTTGTTTAAAGTTCTCAATTTCGCGAAGTTGATCTTGTGTCAGCTTTGGACGAGATTTCTCACTTTGCGTGACTTTCAGGTGAAATACTTTATCCAAGTGGTTAAATTCAACCGAAAATGAGGAATTCTTAATTAATTTAGTTCTCCACAGTTTGAACTAGCAAAGTAGTCTTCATACGGGAACTTAACGCTTCGCCAATTTCTGAACTTACCAGACTCCAAGTACTTAAGTTGTAAATTTTGGAGCTTTACATTTTATACAATATAATTTTCTAAGGACTACAAATAATATTATCTCTGGATTTAACATAAAAATAATCTTTTTTCATGAGAACTATTAGTAGACAAATTTATTTCATAACGTTCTGATGATTTTCTTGCATAGGTTGATGTAACACTTTTTATTAGCAATTGATGTATTATCTCACGTCAGTGTGTATATCAAGTTTAAAGAGTCAAAGAGATCTCAGTATGTAAGTTTTGAAATATATTCGTAGCGCAGTAAAAATAAGTCGTTGGAAATAAAAGAAAATTTATAATTATCAAAAATTGATTGTATGAATACGAAAAGTTTGTTGGACAAGAGATTTTCAGTCAGTTTCGGTGATAGGATCCTTTAAATAGGAATTAACTACACTTTCATAATCACTACAGTTTGTCTGCTTTTTTTTAACTTATAAAATCTAGAAAATCTGTGCTCTGAAAAGAAAATAATATTGGAGATATGAGATCAAGAATAATGGATCTATTTCTAGTGGGTGGTTTCATTTTATCTAAAATTTCTTATATATTAATTCAATTGAATGTAATGCAACGATGTAATTATATTTTTTCTAAATTAATCAGGTTTCTTTTTATAGAAAATTTAGGTTTCATGATTGATATGAAAAGTTAATTTTTACATATCTACTTTTACCCCTGAACAGAATGCAACGAGCCGTGCGCACCAGTGATGCATGTAGCATGAGGTTTTGTAACATACTAAAAATATGATTGTCATTGCCATTGTTGTATGAACTCTTCCATTTTTTTTATCTGCGATATTTATGTGGAGTCTGTCCGTGTAAAAAAGAGTATAGCTACGGAAAATTATTTACATTTGATAAAAATTTAATCTTTTGATTTTTGTATGAAGAAACACAAATTCAGTAAAAAATAATAAAACTTCTCCACAAATTTCTACGTGTTAGAAAAAAAACCCGGAATAAATACTGTGATTTTTTCTTACGAAAATGTCAACAATATGATTCTGAATTTTTATCGAAAAGGAGCTAGTGGACCTGACTAACTCTCGTGGAAATAAATAAACAATAAAAAATTTGAATCTGGATTTTCAAGGTCTGAGGAGGATTCCATGTAATTTTTTTGATAAACTGATAGGTTTCCCGTTAGTAAACGAAGAAAGCAAGGATTTCATATGTTGGTGAACTTGATGACACCTTCAACCAGCTACAATGAGGTTAGTATTGACTCCAAAGAGATAAAAATCTCAAATTATTATTTGTCTACAGATTTTCACTTGCGTTTGTGATTTTCGAGTAAACTGCCAAAAACTTTGAATGCATGGTTTTTCTTGATCCCAAAAATCTATAAATACAACAATAAATAACTTGAAGACTATGAACTTTTCAAAAGAAGTTTGAAGAACATTTTTTGCTTAGTAATAATATGATATTGGCTGCCATGTCATTTTAAATTTCAGAATAATTTTGTGTTACCTTAAGCAGATGCGATAGACCTCACAGTAATAAATTTTCTTCCCTATCCCTTTCTATGGTCTTCTGGAATCGGATCGTGTCCCGTGCATTTCAATCACGTGTCTACGTCTTCTTACAAGTTGTTTTGAATGAACCAATACGACGTATCCTCCAATCAAGGATCTTCCCACACCATTGATTTTCACTTCAATATTAAGTCTGGTTATCACTGCAAAGACATATACGTAGAATTCAATTATGTATTTCTTGTTGCAGAAAATAATAAACAAAGCTTTTCTCAAATTTCTGTGAATTAAAAATTAATATCGTGTGTATTTGTAAGTAAATATATCTTCTTACACAGTATTTTTCTCGTGAAGTATACAAATTCAATGTTTGTGATATTAGAAATTAGCGTATAGTATTCATGTGTGCATACGTATTTTTCGACTGCTGATTTGGCAATAAATGGAAATGTTTACTTATTCATAAGCCATTATTTGGTGATAGTCAGGTCATTAGATTGTTATTGTTTGCACCTTATTTCGCGAATTGGCAAGGAGAGATGATGGTTGCGGGGAGTGTGAGACATAAGGAACAGACATTAAAAACACAGATACCTCATTACTTCTTCCGCTCAGCTGGACGTTGGCAATAAATTAACCCAAACACTATCAGTTCAGACTCAATCTCGAGAGAACGGAAATTAAATCTCTAAATTTAATAAAATTCTAATCCAAGGTTTTTTTGGTTCAGGAGCTACTAACACACAAATTTACATGAAATTATTTTTATGAATTTTTAAAATTTATTTTTCGAATAGAACGATAGGATTGGATATCAAACAAAAGATGAAAAGTCTTAAATGATAATTCCATTTCCCGAATATCTCTAAAGTGTTATATTATATTTGTGCGTTGTTAATGAATGACCCAGTTAGAATCAAACGTTTTTATCGAACATGGCGAGAGCTTCCTTGTCAATTTGGGGATAACTCTGCTCTGTTGCTGACATCGTCCGACTGGCGTAAGCGATTGGCCGTTCATGGCCGTTGCTGAGCCGATCAAAGAGCACTGCGCCTAGTCCGATATTGCTGGCGTCCGTTGCCAGCAAAAGTGGTAGTGCTGGGTCATATTGCATAAGCACCTGGGGCGAGATGAGAGCGTTCTTGATATCTTGGTAGACTCTGTCTCCCTCGAGTGTCCAGACGAGAGGGTCTTTCGCCAGAATGTCTCTGAGTGATCGACCCCTCGTTGATATGTCGTGAATGTAGTATGTTGCTATACCCAAGAATAGCTGGAGTTCCTCTGGAGTCGTCGGTTTCGGTGCGTCCCGCACAGCTTTTGGACGCCTGATGCATCCATCTTATGACCAAGAGTTTCCAGGATCCAGGACATGACTCAAAGCTACACTTGACTCGGTAGAGCTTTGGGTCATGTTGACGAAAGCGCTCCAATGTTGCGGTGTGGGCCTATATCAGATTTTCAAAGTTATCAGAAAAAAACAATTATGTCGTGAAAAAAACTTACGACATTTGGGAGGTTCTGTAAAACCGTGTTCATTCGCCGCTCCCAGATAGCGGGAATGTTGGCTGCTCCGTAGATAGCGCAAGTTGGGCGGATCAGGCCATGAGTCGGGGTTTTAGCGTCAGGGCGTGGCTGAACTCGTCGTTGACCTCGAGATGAGAATATGCGTCAGTGAAGAGGGTGGCACCGCGCATCCGGTTGAACAGTTGATCCATTTTGGGGATTGGGTGTTCATCGACGATGAGCCGCGGGTTGAGAGTTGGCTTGTAGTTGTCCGTGATTTTCAATTTGCCGTTCTTCTTTGCGACGACATGAGTCGCTGATGCCCACTTCGAGTACTCTACTCTTGTAGAAACGGGACGCTATTTTGGCATCAGTTTCTTTGACGCAGGCAGCTCGCAGGGTTACGGGAACATCACGTGCTCGAGCGAAGATGGATGAGACCCCATCCTTCAGGTGCATCTTCGCCAGTGGTCCTGACAGCTTTCCGGAGGTGTCTATGAAAACATCCTGGTGGCGGTTTAGAGTGGCGTCAAGTACCTTTTGTTGGTTCAGGGACAGAGACTACTTGACGGAGAGTTGGTTGACCGATTCTGGTTTTCTAAAAGAACTGCTCGAAATTGATCTCTCGCACGAACTCAGAGATCCACTCTCGACCAAGAAGTGTCTCGAAATCATCATCCACAATGTGGAGGTCGAGCGTCCTCGATGTAGTGACAAAGATTGTCTTGACTGACGTCTTACCAATGCAGTTAATGCGGTGGCCAGTGTAACTAGCAAAGTTACGATCGGTCTTCTGTAAAACAAAATTTGGCTTAATCATACATAATCTCTTTTTGCTCATCATTGAACAGGGGCCGCTGGTGTCGAGTTCTATCTTGACGGTATCTCCTCCTATGCTGACATCTATCAGTAGTTTCCCTGGTGACTGGATTGCTCCAATAACGTCAATTTTGCTGAAGTAGTGTATGACATCGATGTCGTAAGCTGGATCCTCTTCTCCGGTCACATGAGTATATTACGATGCCGAAAAGTAGTATATTACGATCCCGATCTAAATATATCACAGAAACTTGAATAACTATAAGAATTTTTCATGATACAAATGTTTGTTTACAGCAGAGATGATTCTCCAGATACCTCAAATTCAATCCATTCTTGAGCTTTAAAGCGTACAAAATATTATATTTTTAGTCTCAGCTTTTATATACGAATACGTGGGGATGTAATGTTGTTGGCGTATTTTCGAGATGAAGGATACTTATTCGAATAAAATTTATGGAAAAGTGGAAAGAAAGATAAACAATGAATGTGTAAATCAGCGACGCAAAATTTACGAGAAGTGTCTAGATACTTCCCTTCTCGATCGTGTATGTAAAGAGTATCGTCTTTCGTCTATAGGGCTAAAAAAAGTCTGAAAACTTGAGACTTACTACTACGCAAATAACTCACCCACAGACATAACATACTGTGTGTCTCATGTAGTATATAAATCACGGAACTTTGCGCTCCAATGTGCTTCGCTAGACACACTATACCCAACTGGCTACACCCGTGTTCTACGTTTTGCCAGCTTCCGAAAGTTGGAGCGTAGTTCAAAGAGCAATAAATCAGCTGTTGAGACTTACGCGCTGTTTAGTTCGTAGATCTACCGAGGACTGTTTCAAGAAGCAATGACCGCTATAAGTTCCACGACTACAAGAAGTGCCATTGACAGGAGTGAATATGATTATGACTTCGAAGCTGTTTCTCTTGCCAACCTCATTGACGGGGGAACGACGAACCATAACAGCTCATAGTTTGCTCAAGTTGCTCTGGATAATTATAATACCAGCTTGCGAGGAGTTCGGATAACACGGGCACACACAAAATGGGTCTTTTTTAATGACTAAAACTTATGTATTTTTCTGAATCCGAATTCAGAATTGCTCACTGCCCAGTTGTCTTTTTAATCCGTATTTTCTGTATTTAATACATAAGGATTCGTAGGTCTAGTATTTGGATTAGACCAAATTTTTTGTCTTTTTTTCCCTACTCTATGTAAGACCGGTTCTTTGCTATTAAATATTATGGAGGGTGATGGAGAATTTCTGACCCCGGCTTCGGATTTAACACATCAAAAATTCATAAGGGTACATTGGTCTAGTCGCATCAAATTTTAATTCTTGTGTATCTGTTTTATTAATGGAAGATTTTTAAATTCATTATCGGAACTTGTACATTTGAATCTACCTGTAGTGCATAACTGATATGGGAATATTGATTAGAGATGCTAAGTCATAATTTAGGAACCGAGTATATCAAATATCATTCTAGTTTAGGTTCCTCTGCATTGCCTGATACTTTGTATTAGACGTGCGTTTTTTGATTGAATGTTTATTAAACTGCAGTCAGAGATCACTCCATGCGATTCTGTGCATTTAAAAAGTAGAAAAGTCAACTGTCTTTGATACGTTACGCTACAAAATATATTTTAAAGTTACGCATAAAAGTATATAAATTTTCAACAAGAATATTATAAAATGTATCAACATTTTATATAATAATAATAATAAATTTATTGTCAAAAAACAGTACAAACTGCGTATGATCNAGTACAGACTGCGTATGACCACGTGGAGGACAATAAACTAATTTACTCTCCGGAAGCAAGCAAGGGACCATCCCATCAATTCCGATCAAGGGCCCTAAGGCAGAGGCGGATTCAATTTTTTTTGCATAAGTTCCAAGATAAGATAAAAAGTTAGCTAGGAGTTATAATACATATTTAATGTCAATATAAATAAAAAGATAAATAAGATAAAAAGTTAGTTAGGAGTTATAATACACATATAATGTCAATATGTTTGTAATTAAACGCAAATATGTTTGTAAATTTACATGTACAAGTTATTATCGAACTATAGATTATTCTGAGTATAGTGTTTAAAAATCATAAGAGTTGAAAAAACACTAAATTCACGATTTATTGTTACAATAAACACGCCCCTAGACAAAACCTAGAGAACCTGTATAAGAAATCCGCCTCTACCTGAAGGAAAAAAGGAGAAAAACCCTGACCAGGATGGGGGTATACATATAATACTTAACAACATAAACAATTAAAGGTCAAGAAAGAAAAACAAACCATATATAATTATCATAATATTGACACATAAGTGAATAATTTCTTCGCATTCAGTGTAAGTTTAAATTTCTCATTTTGTATCTTTGTGTTTTCATTTTTTGTTTTTCATAAATATTTTCAATTTTATTTATTTACGTTTCTAGGAAGCTTCTTTATTTTGTATAAACAACTGCTGAAGGTCGGGATCCTGACAGAAACGTTGTGGCGATAAATATAGTGTGTCTACAAAATGATATTTCAATTTTATAATTTTATATCACGGTAATGGTAGGCGTAAATAGATATACGGGGCTATAAGGTAATACTGTACTTGGATATTATGAAAGGTCTGGCTCCCATTTCATGTTCATGATGGATGCACTTTCGTTCTTCTTAGAAAGACAACTTCTTTTCAGATAAGGACCCCAAGCTTCTTGACTATCTTGGCTTATATTTCCGCTGACTCGAATAAAGCAGTAGATTCTCATGCGGAAGAAATCGTATGGAGCTTCTGTTGGATGAGGACTCGTCCAACGGCAACGTCTATTCTCGTAGGTTTCGGAACATCTACTCGTAGTTGTTCACCTATACATCTGGATCCTACTGAATGCACAGTCCACGGCTCGCATCACGACCCACGAAGTGATCTTGTGAAACGCAACATTTCACCTCAACGGAACTTCTCAGAATGCGATACATACCCGCTCACATGGTAGCTGCTGCATTTCTCTGGAGAGTCATGTGCGTGTATGGCAGGAATATTGAACATACACTGTATTTCGAAATCTGTAGACATTCCTTGCAAACTGGACGGGTTGGAATCATAAACTTAGGTATGATTTAGACTCGGTGATCTTACGTACCGGTTGGCCGAAAGGGAAAACGAAGATTGGTGTCTCTATCTCTCTCGCACATCGACTTGGGTGGGGGAACTCAATTTCTCTCTCTGACTACTGACTGCTGCGCACAACACCTTCCTTCATCCAAGCGGTGTGCGAGAGAGAGAGGGCGTTACCAAACAGTACTTTCTGTCTTATCCCGGACATATCACTGCAGAAATCGCTGGGTCGATATTATATATAAGTCTACGGTTGGAATAGCCTCGTGTCACCTTCGTTTGTCAGGTTAAGAGAATGTTTGCTAAGTCGATTATATTCAATATTAACCCTCAATTACAACTAGATCGCAACACAAACGACTGCCACGCTAAAAGTCATTCCGACTTCGTCGCGGTGACGACGGGTTTTCACATAGTTTGAACTTAAAATGTAATCATTTGTCTTCTTAAATTAGTTTAAATCTTCCGGGATAGATGGATCTGGTGTTTACTCCAAGACAGAGTGAGTGTATTACAATTACAAAGGTGGGAGCAACACTCCAAGTTAGTCAAATCACAGAGATGTAAAATTGTTTTCTTTTTATAATTATAATTGTTTTAAAAATTGACAATACGAATAACAACGAATTAATAACATGATTGACATATTAATAAAAGTAATGTATGAATACTACGGAAAATTTACAATAAATCAAAGTAAACTTCCATCACTTACATATGTTGGTATTTTTTGAAAACAAGTGTTTTCTCCATAAGATGTGACGTATTACACCATCAATTGTAATTGCAATTATTTCATTTAAATGGCTGGTGAGATATGTTTTTCACGTTGATATCACAATAAATACACGTTACTCTGTTTGTTTACTGCAAGAACTTGACCTTTCACCGAAGCCTTTATTTTTGCCTCAAATTGACACTTTATTCAAGTATAAATATGAAGTCTCTCTTTCGAAATTTTTTTTTAATGGCTTAACATGACATGGATAATTACTTGTAGAAAGACACAAGAAATTAACACAAATTAATTAAAATAGTAGAGAAGTACATTCTATTTTCAAATTTATGAGTTTGTGTGAAGTAATGGGAAATTTTAGATGATAATTTATTTGAAGCTGTGATCTGTGCAAAAGAGTGAAGATCTGTGGATAAGAGTATAAAAAGGCCGTGTAAAAATTCTGTGTTGACTATACTTGAGAGATGGACAATAAATAATTAAATATATAATTAAACGTATTACAAATTATTGGAGTGTAAATTAACGTGCTTCCCTATCAGGAACATTTCATACTTTCATCTCGGATTGCAATACCACCATGGACTTGATGACAGTTTTTTTCAGTTTTTAATTGTCTTCCTGATATTCAAATTTGAAACTCTAATTACCTGGACCGAAATAAAAATTTGCTATGTAATTTACTTCATTTATTTCATCCTCGGTTTCTTATAGTGAAATTCATTGTTTGTTTTAGTAATTTTTTATGAGACGTCGAACTTGCGATTTTCCAAACAAATCTTCGTTGGTTCGAAAATGAAATCATTTCAGGTGTCGGATGCGTCCCGCGGACGAATTTTTGGACAGCTTTCCATTAGATGAATTGTCCGGAGGACAAAACTTGTTGGAAAATATCCGTGGAAGACGTCGGCTGCGACGCGGCCTGGACCTGAAGCAGCCCAACACAATGAACTTTTGTTGACGGAAGTGAAGTAGGGAGGTGGTTGAAGCAAGCGCATTCTCACAAACAAGTGCAATCTAAGTCTTAACTCGCAGACACGGACACTGACCTCTTTCAGGCACTGTTCATTCAAAGGTGGAGTTCCATTCAAATGAAAATTCCCCTTTCATGACTTATTCACATTCTGCTTGCACTCATAGATGATTCGTTTAAGGTAGTGTGAGTTGCCAGGCACTGGTCAAGCATACAAAACCATTTATAAAATTCTCAATAATGCTATCTATTCCGTATGTATTAGAAATAGTTATTACAACACGTTAAAAAGTATCGAACTACTTTTATTCTTATCTTACTAGTGTGTTAAAATGTTAATTCCGCGTCTGCCTTAGGGCCCTTGATCGGAATTGATGGGATGGTCCCTTGTTTGCTTACGGAGAGTAAATGTTTATTGTCCTACACGTGGATACATAAAATTAGAATATATTCAATTGAATATAGTAATGGAAGATATTTATATTCTTTACGTAAAATCATTGTTTACTTTGTAATAAAATGAAGTAAAAATTTCAAATGGTAAAAAAACAACAACAAGAAATTGTATAATCGAACTCATGAAATAATGTGTCATTGCTACACGAAATGACGTTAACGAAAGCTGAAATAAATTTATTTCACAGTTAATTAAGATGTTAGTCTAGTAAATATAAATTGATTATTATTTTTCGACAAATAAATTAAATTTCATGTTTGTGACACCTATTCACTAATAGTTATGAATCCCCTTCTTACTACTATAATGTCATATTGCAAACGCACTGTGGCTGAAATATTATGTCTATAAATTTCGAAACAGTGGGTACCTCTGTCAATGTAATGAAATCAGATAAAGCGGAAAATAGAAATTTTTAACTTGACCAGAATGTTTCAATGATTTACGAAATTTCCAAAACCTATGATAAAAAATGACGACTCAGAAACTTGGAATTTTTTTCGTTTTATTTTAAACAAATATTTTTAAAAAATTATAAAATTTCCATGAAATTGTCTCTTCTCAATTGTTTTGACAAGAAAAGCCCTTTTTAGCGGAAAATCGTTATTAATTACGTTGTGATATATTTTAGTATAGTAATATTTTTTCGTAATTTATGTGATGCATTCTACTGTCGAATGCACTCGCGCTACTATGCTTCCTACTGCCTGAGGATCGGTGAGCGGTGGAGTTGACAGAATGCACATTGCATTGTATTGATTCCGAACTCAGAGCGTGACCGAAGCGACTGTTTGAACACCGAACAGCAGTTCCGCGTTTCGTTCGTGCCCCCTGGTGATATGGCGACCTCACTTAACATAGACGAAAAGGTACAGAACACGTTTTTGAGATGGGGAGCTACAGATAGTGTGACCAACGGAGCAACTCCAAATATATTTCTCATATGATGTGAAAGAATTTCCCCCATTTTGAAATCGAAAGTGACAAAATGTTACTATACTCAAAAAGTTGTTTGTAAAATAACTTGAAGTAATGTTACACATTTAATGTTTAATATTCGCACATTT
Organism: Laupala kohalensis; assembly: GCA_002313205.1. Classification (NCBI taxonomy): domain Eukaryota; kingdom Metazoa; phylum Arthropoda; class Insecta; order Orthoptera; family Trigonidiidae; genus Laupala; species Laupala kohalensis. Next base: position 204,889 of record NNCF01126737.1, on the reverse strand, counting down.
AATTATTAATAATATATGACTAGAATTTTATAACTTTACTTTTAGTATTACTGTTGTACATTAGTTTTGTCTTTTTTTGCGAGACTTTTGAAAGGGTTTGGAAATTAAAAGGAAATATATACATGTAATATAAATTCTACTTTAGCTAAAAAATAAGTTTTTTATTATATTTCAGATACATGCAATCTACACTTCTGAGAAAGAAAAACAAAAGTAAATACTTGTGTAACATTTTTCTGGAGTTGGTTGTTACATGCCATTGAATTCTTAGAAGTGTATTATTCTGAATCTTCTGTCTATTTTAAATCAGATTTATTTCTGAAGACAATATCTTTTGATCACCAAATGGTAATTGCTAAATTAATCACGATTTACAAAGACGTAAGCTTGTTGAGAATTATGAAACGAATGAGTCAGTTGACATTTAAGTGTCTGAATGAAGTGGCTTTTATTTCGAGGGAACAAAGTGATTCTATTAAGTGGAACTTTGAGAGACGAGGCAATTTCAATTTGGTGTTTTGTTGTCGGGAACTAGGCCGAATCACAGATACGAAACTTCATTGCTTTATTTGAAAATAATCAAATGTGATGGCTATTCAAAGGATTCTTTGCCGATGGAGTGTAGACTCTCGCTGATATTTAGTATCATTAAAAATAACGGCTGCGAGGTCTCTTTTGAACGAACGAACTGAGTTATTTTGAGAATACTATTACAAAATGGTGGACAACAAAAGAAGTATTTTCTTGAACTTGTGGGTACGACGGAAAGTCAAATGAAGTCAATAAAGAAAATGTCGAAGGCTTTGAAAAATATATTATTTGATAGGTGATTATGGATAAACTATTGACATTGGTCTCTGATAAATAGAGCTTTCTCGTAAACGACTGTAAAATCGGTTTGTTTACTTAGTTTTTTAATCTTCTTGATTTTCTCTGGAAATAAATCTAAACTTAGAGAGTTTTTATAATTGTAGTTTTTGAGTTATAAATCTTCGTACATGCAAGGTGTATATTGTTAATAGTAATATTGTTGTGTCTTAAGTAAATCATTTTACTGCCAGTAATTTTGAATTGAGTTTTGTATTCTTTCAGAATTGGCGGTCGTATCAGTCATTAGAATGATGTTACATTTAATATTAACAAGGTAAGATTTTCTTATTTTTTTCTTGCTTCATCATATAGCACATTGCTCATGAGAATGTACTGTTCTCACAAATGTAAGAAGAGAAATATCAAGAGTATTTCATGCTTTATTTAACAACTACACGGTTACTATGCATGAATTTCCATTCTTTATTTCGTATGATTAAGTGCAATTTTTTAAATTCATTTTATATAGTATTGAGTATATCTTGTGAATATGAATAGTGACATCAGTTTATAGTTTGTGACATCTTTTTTATAAACACGTACATCTAAGGATTTCGTAAGGTAAAACGTGAATTCATTTCGTAAAGTTTGAAGTTCTGGTTTTGAATGTTGAATGCTATGTTTCCATCAGTGGGTATGGCTTTTTGAAAGCAACAAAAAACCTTTTTTGTATTACCTACTCATTTACATTACCCTACTACATGTTATTTTAGATGTTAGAAAATACGCCTCAGGATACATTGACCGTCTTCCATCCTTAAATATCATTCTTCTGAAGAAGTATTAAACAATGGAAAATACAAACACGTAGGTTTTAGAAGGTGAACGGAGTTGATTAAAGAATTTGTGACTTTCTTATTGCAGGTTTGATATTATTGACTGCTGTTATGTAACTGAGCTGACCTAAGTAAAAAATAGAGTGAATTTCACGTTAACCATTTCCTTTCTTTTCAGTTGTGCTATTTTTGTCGCTTAAAGACAATAAATTTATTATTTTTCATGTGGTCCAACGTATTTTTGGATATCGCTTACCTCACGGGATATACTGACTGCGAAATGTATCTTCTGTAACCAAAACTTTGATGTACTCGTAATTCAGTTAAACATGAAGATTTTCATGCTTGCATAATTCATGTTTAGTAGTAGTGCGAAAACTGCTTTACTGATGAAGTTGTTTGTGTTAAAATAAAGTTCTAATATTTATGAAACCAAGAAATATTGGTTAATGCGTATGAAGTTTTTGGAAAAGTAATACCTATTTACTCGTACTCCCACTTTCAATTGGTTAAAATAATGCATATTTTTATTTTCATAGGAATGTAATGGAATGAATATATTGCATTGATGTATGCTTCTTCGTTCCACACTTAAGAAGGAGACTGCATAAAGCATGTTCTATCTCCGTTTTTCCCTCATGCTCTAATCAGCGGCTTTATGAAATTGACCAAGTGACAACGCTGTTGAATGAAGGGATATGAGTGATGATAATGAGTGAAAGTTGTGGTGAAATGTTAGACAGGTGAAACTGGAGTACCCCGAGAAAACCTTATATATTTTGTCCACCTCTTCAAATTATTCCTGTACCACCCGTTGTTTGAACCAGCATCACCAATGTTAGAAGGCGAGTGCCCAACATAATATACTGCGGGTTGTCCATTCCATTCTAACGTTACAAGAAAAGGGGCAAGAAGAAAATGGGGTAAAAATATGATTTTGTTAACATGTAACATACACACTGAAATTTTGTATCAATCTTTTTTATATTGCTCACTTCCTTATTATCAATTTAACTCAAAATGAGACCATTTTTTTACTTACTGTAGATAAATATGCCTTAAGTTAAACATAAAAACTATCCTTCTTTATACTGGAAAGTTCATTTTCAAGTATTATCATTGATATGAGCCATTTTCATTAGCCATAGCTTCGATAGCATATTTTCTTAAACAATATTTCAATTATTTTATTGTATGGTTTTCGTTTGTTCCACCTCTCATTGATTTTTTATATTATGTAAAACATAAGAAACAATATTAACAGCCAATGTCGTAAACTTCCCACGAGAAAATTCATGAAATAAGAAGAATCGTGGAGGATCCATATCTTCACGGACAGTGTTGCTTCCCTGTATTGCAGGCTGCATTCTCACGGTGTTTAAGGGATAGACGTTTGTAACGCTGGTTGCATAGCAACACGGGCGAAGAGATAGTTGAATGTTCGACGATGCCTAAAACCACTAGATTCGCTTTGTTTTAAATATTAGAAAATGCGTGAAAGTTTGGACATTTTATGACACGTAACATCATTTACTATAAGGGGTTTACTGACTCTACCATGCAGGTTAAATACGGTGTATTTTGCTACAATTAGTCGAGACTACTTAAAACTATTTAAGAAAAGAGCTTTAGAATGAAAATGCATTTTAAATTGTTGTATGAGTAGATAACTATGTATTCATAGAAACTAGGATTTATGCTATAGAGTATTTTTGTTATTATTCTTGAATCGTCAACTATTACAATAGTGTCAATTTTATTTTGCATCGGCGTTTTCCATCAATATTCTTCCAAAATTGTGACCGTACATTTGAACTCTAGGAAATAATTTTTGTTATGTTCGTTCCTGAACAAAGCAACTTGAACTCACAACTCTACCTCTCCAGTTTTACTACTTTTAAATTCAAATCTTCTTGACTTGATTATGATGTTGAAATTAACTAAGGTTATGATGTTGCGTTTTTACATGGCGTCTTGTAGTTAAACGAAAATGTTTCATAACAAATATTGTACCGGTAAATTTTCCTTTTCGGCATCCCTATATGATTTCTTCTTAATTTTCTCATCCAAAAACTTAAATGTCCAAGAGTAGGTCTCTAAATGAAATTTAGATTCTAAATATACTTTATAGTAAGTGTTTGAGAAATTGAGAATAATTCGGTGATTCAAAAATATATTTGTAATAATAAGTTGCAATGGAAAGGACTAAAAATGGAAACTCATTATAAAATTAAGCTCATTAACATCTATCGTTCTTTTATGTGTTCACAAAAATATCTATATAAATAGAGAAAATTATTTCTGAATTAAGATGTTTACTGAGAGAACAATTTGAACATTAATGTCCGTAATCTTTAAAAGCTTTCTGCTGAAAATATTTTGTTTTTTTATTTTCTTCAAGAACAATCAATTAACTTCGCAAGTCTCCAAAATATAGCAAATGTGTTCCATATTTATAATAATACGACTTAAAAGGCTTCTTCTCATCACATTACGTCAGCAGAATGGTGTATATAGAACTCGAAGTTTGAACCCGGTAAATGCGGCGCAGTTGTTTCTTGATTCACGACCAGCCCACGTGTGGCAAGGGTCAAATGCACATTACGACGCTAATTAAAAGAAGATTGCCGACATGTCTCGAATTAACTGTAGCGATGATTTGTTGGAGGAACGTTAGGAGACTATACTCACTCGTTTACGATCCCTCCATCAGTTTCTGGTCACCTTACACTACAAGTTTAAACGTAATTTATTTATCGCTTGCAGTTCCAATGTTCCACTTTTTTCACTGACGTCTTTAATTTTGTTTGATTTATTTGACGAACTGATGCAGTTGTCTTGTCGAAAGCGGTTAAATATAAGACATTAAACGACGATACCGTCACGTTTTACTAGCTGGAACATTTGATTTGTATCACCTAAACGCCAAGGGTCTAATGATTCATTACGGTATATTCTTCGAATTTGCAATTAAATTTTTGTTTACTTGAGTGAAATGGAAATATGAGTGCACACTTTTTATGTGTATCAAGAAATAAAATATTTGTTAGGGTATCTTGTGAATTAACTTTATTTCAGAGTCATTTTATAAATTAATAAAAATTAGTAAAGAAACACATGCGAATTACATCTCCTAAGTAATTTCGGGGATCGACTTATGTGGACTACACTGTGAGGGAATGCGACAAAATCAAAAATATGGACACTTCATTTAAACGAATTTACCCAACGTGATCCATTGTCCCTAGGATGCAAAAACACGTAAAATATATAAGCACGAAAGTACTCTTTATTTGTGTTGTAGCATCGATGATTGAAGAAATACTATTATCATCGTATATTAAAATAACCAGAATTTGCGTAACTGTACGGAGCAAATCACACAAATGAAATATCGTACGTAAGAGCATTAAAAGACATGTCGACAATTTTCTATTATTTCATCTTTTACCTGTTCCTCTCCAAGTTAACAGCATTTAAAATTACATCAAGAAAAGATGGCATTTGACTCATTTATTTGAAAAGGATGTTATTTGACTATTTGAGTTATGCCAATTGACACCTTATCATGATGGCACGAGTGAAACCAATATTGGTGGATCATGATGGTACGAGGATTGTGTAATGTTTCATTGTTTATTATCATAAACTATTCATCACTGTTCTGTATCCTATTCACATCGTTCAATGTTAAATATGAATCTGAGTGATACTTTCCTACAACGAGCAGATGGGGGAAAGTATCTGCCGTATTATGCAAACAAATAATGTAGTTTTTGTAAATAAATAAATAATCTTTTCATCAAAGAAGCATAAAAAACTGCGTATGACCACTTAGAGGACAATGAACTAATTTATTCTCCGGAAGTAAGCAAGAGAGCATCCCACCAATTCCGTACAAGGGTCCTAAGGCAGAAGCGGATTTAACATTTCAGCACACTCTCAAAATAAGAATAAAAGTAATCCGGTACGTGTTGTAATATAACAGAATACCAACAAATTTGTATTGAATAAAACACCAAAAAGTTATTTCGCAAGTACGTATTATTAAATGTAGATTGTTCGGAAAATATTGTTTGGAAATCGTAACTATTAAAATAATTCTAGAGATTTATCATTTCAATAGATGCTGCCCCTGGTAAGAGCCTAGAGAGCCTGTATAATAAATCCACCTCAACCCGAAGAAAAACCTGAGAAAAACCAGGGCCAGAATAAAGAATAAAAGTAAACTTTTACTTACAATGTTAATTTCGTTTAGTTTTGTTTAGCTGGTTTTATATATTTCTGGAGAAGTAATGAAAAAGAACCCCTCCAAAAGACATAATTGTAGATTAGAGAAGAAATGTTTGCGAGAATTTTAAGATTTCGCACGAACGAGGAAGCGTGCACTACATAATTAGTACATTTTTGTGATGAAACGTCTCTTTCTCTATTTCTCACTCCCGTGATTGGTTGAAGAAGAAGAAGAACGAGAGCACAGAAGCAATGTCCTCATGATGTGTTTACGTTCTGCAACGCACATCAACTCCTCTATCGTGGCTGTCGATGAGTGTCCTACTCCTTTTGGCCTCAATTCTTATGACTATGTCTCGCCTCGGGGCATGAGGGCTCTCGCGAGTTTTAGGACCCGAGAGAAATTTCGGTAGCGCCGTATTTTGCGTCGTTCGCTCTCTCATTTTTATTTATTTTGTTTTCTTTTTCTTCTTTTCTGATGAGTGCGTGGTGGTTACTTCGCGATATCTCGTGCGTTGACCCACTTCCAGTTCGAGGGAATATCGAAGATATGATTTTGCGATAGTGGCGCTACTGCGTGACCGCATTTACAGCGTAAAAAAATGTATCTTTAATTGTAGCATATATCTCGATACTTAATTAGCAATATACTATATCTGACGGTGGTAATCATCATTTTATACTACTATATTAAAGATAATTTTTAATTTTCGAGAGAAATAATAGTAAAACTTCAACAGCTAAAGACAAAGGATCTATACATAAGGTTGGAAGTAACTTTGAACAAGGTGTATAATGCACTTTTGCGCGGAAATATCATCTACATTATTATAAAAGGTATAAAAAAATATAACATAATTAAATATGAAATAGTACTAAAGTAGCAATGTGTAGATATTTTCACATGTCTTTCTCCATTTTCCTGGCTATTACGAAAGAGCAAGTATAGCGATTTTTCCGTCGCCTCTACATTGTGTTTCTGTTCTTCTTACTAGGTGTGGTTTTATTCGCAATGTTTTTGGCAATGGAATACGACCAGCAGTTTCAGTGAATATCATTTGTGATAAATGAATGATTATTTACGCGAAAATTTCAGAACCTGATAAAGGTGACGCAGTGGGAACTAGTCTAACAATAGATAAAAAGAATTTGAACCAAAGAATAAAACTTTGAATATAAACAAATGAAACTAGTTCACTTAATTTAATGCAAATAATTTCGCAATATCAACTTTCAAAGAATTTTGAGATTTAAAATATTGAAATTTTTGTATTGCTTCTCGTAATTAAGTTGTGAGTTCGTGAGCAAAAAGTATAAAACCAAGTATAGATTTTTGCAAAAAATATTGTATTTTCATATAGTCAACTATAGTTTTTGTATGGAAAAATTATGAATTTTGTATCGACTATTTTGCAATTCATTTTTTTAAATTCCATAACTTTTCATTACTATATTGTTAAAATATGTTTCCAAAATACAGCTTCAATTTCCAGTATTCTGAAAGTAAACTGGTGTTAAAAGTAAACAAAACAGAAAAATATGAAAATCGATCCTTTCGAAAAGACGTTATTCTCCACCTTTGTACCTTTAAGTTGACCTACTTGGTGTTGGTGTGAAGCAATGTGCTGATATCCGGGTATTTGTGAATAATATGTTATGTGAATATGTGAATAAGATATTTTTAGAAATTAACCTGTACAATCTTCATGTTCTGATTGGATAATTAAGAGATGCGTTTTCTGCAACATTTGAAACCAACTAATTTACAAATTCTTTTCGAAATAAAAGCCCATAATTCATAGAATATTTTTTAGAATATAATATTGTTTTTACCTATCTAAATCTGTTTATTTTGAATGTACTAAATTAGAGTATTGTTTTCAAAAGCTATATTACCTGAAAAACAGTGAAACAATTATGGAAGTGTCATTGCTTTTACGATTTTCTTCTTATTGTGTGAGTGTATAACCTAAAAATCCTTTCTTTCAAATTGAAATAGAACATATTAAAAATTATTCGTCCTCTCCCGTTAATTCTAGCGTACCTGAGAATGAGAAATTGTACAGAAAAAACTGAAATGAAGGAATTCCTTCCACAATTTTTCGAATCTATCCCGTGACAGAGTTATTACGCCAGAAGTTATAAATAACATGATATTTCAGACCGTACAAACAAGCTTCAGGTTATTTCGAATCTTCAAGGTAGGGTTGTTACGAAAATAACTGAAGAATTTATTCGCATAAACCCCCAATCACGCATAGACTAAATGGTCGGTAGTTCCGTTGATGTCTTAAGGTTTCCGATTATGCATAACTACTTGCGATAAAAACCTCTTAGACGTCATAGTGTACGTACATGTTAATCTTCTTCCCAATAGTGTTCGATGCGGGTCATCAGAAATATCTTTTCGGTAATGTATATGGTATGGAAAGAAGAGACTATATACGATTAGGAATGGCGAAACCAAAATATACGGAAGAGATCATCTAATTAAGAATGAAGAGCGTTGCAAACACTTCAGTCATTATTTTCATAAAATCCGTGTAATTCGAGACATTGTGAAAGGGATATTTTACGGGTAGAGCACGACAAAAGAGAATTCGCACACACAGTATTAAAACATTGACTTCGTAAAATGCGGCTAATAATATAAGTCATTTACTTAAGTTTGTATATAATTTGTATCTACCGAGTTTTAAAAAAAATAACGAGAAAAATACCATTTTCCCCATTTTTATTTTCTTTGTCCATTTAACTTTGGCCACCTTGCCTCCAACTTTGCCATTGCAAGGTTTCTTGTTTAGATATGAGTTGTCCTTCTGGCTTTATGTATCCACATTGTTCAAAATATATCACATTAATCCTATATGTGTCACATATTCTTTGTATTTCCCATATCTTTCCTGGCATTTTATTAATTAATTTTTCCGTGTCGTATTCCAGATTCCTATTACTTTCAAATACCGCACATACGCAGATCTCTCGTTACAGTAAAAATCACGATTTCACAAAACATGTCCTGCTGTATCATCTCCTCTCCTCTCCCCACACTTCCACTCCGCTGTTTCTGCTCTTCCTATTATTTTCACATATACTCTGAAATTAGTATGCTGGCTCAAAAACTCAATTACAAACGGCTTCATTACAAATCATTTACGATTATTGTCTGCGAAATTATCATCCGGGATATATTCATATGTAATTCATGCATTCTTACACTTCTCCCGCCCTATCTGCCATCCTTTTCACAATTCTTCCATGATCATTTTCATTTTTTCTATTTCCATCCTCTCTAATTGCGTTCCATTTATACTTACCAACTCTTCCTTTCGTACTTTTTCCTCAAATTTATTTAATCGCATTTATCATTGAAATCATTCTGTATTTTTTATATCCTTACCAACCTTATTTAGTATACATAATACGTTTACTTGTAATGTCATTCCGACTGTGCCAGTTCTCGTTTCTTCTTTTCTGTTTCAAAGAGGTAGTTTCAATAATACGTTTGTTCTCATCATAGTTATAAACTATCTGAAGATCTCGTCATCGCCAACACATTTCACAGATATTGTTTATCTCGTTGATGATGTTATTACTGCAATTTGGCCTCCATTTGTCTTCTCTGGTGGCAGCACTTGGTGAATTCCCTCCGGATTTAATCTGGTGATTGATGACGTGGATCTAGTATGAAGTAGAGGTCTCGGTCGATGATTCAGTGAGGTCGGTGACTTCAAAGTATATCGTACCTTCTGGTGACGAAATGTATTTATAGAACAAATTATCTGATTATATTTTCTTAAATTATATTTGTCTGTTAATGAGAGAATAATTAAGGTTCAAAACTTAAAAGTAATCCTTCCATGTGTGTGGTTATGTATGAAACATCGATCATCCACGTCCAGGATTTATTAGGTAATATTTTTCAATCAAGTATGGTATAGCTAAGGATGATGAACAACTAGCCTGGTCCTTTACATCGCAAATTTTATGAATACGTTATTGATCACATTGGAAATATATTTATGTTGAACCAATTTATTTTTTGTTTCACTGCGTCCAGAACTCTGTGTGTTAAATACACCCTATGGTATATTTTCTAATATTTTCAAACTATATTTATTTATTATGAAGTGTTTATTGTTTTAATTAACTGAGAAGTAAAACAGTAACTTGCATTCTTTATTGGAAAGTGTTCTTTAAAGCTTAAAGCGTCACGTTTCATATGTACTAATACTGTTTAAAAATTTCTTTATAAAAAACATCTGTTTAAATATTTAAGTCTTATTTTCAAAATATATGTGTCTAGATACCTTGTGAGTAAATGCACCGTAAGTGACGAGTGAGTGTTTTTTTTTTTTTTTCAATTTTACAGACATGAAAGTTTTGGTGCAGAAATGTTTATATAAAAGTTTGTTTCAAAAAAAATTATTTATGTTTATTTTATTATCTCATACTATTGCTATAAAATATATCGTAGTGTTATAAAATTATTTTCATATTATGTGAATGTTTTTTTTTCAATGCTTATTCAACTGAGACTAGAGGGGAAAAACAGATTTACTAAGTTCCCGTTATGTCTATTTTTGTCACGAACTACAAGTGTTGGATCGATGGTTATTCTAGATTCTAGGCTCCCGAGTCTAGCTCAGAAACCGGATGAGATTGTTCAAATTTGTACTGTGCTATTTTACGGTACAAATTGGACCCATTTATATTTTCATTATTTTATGCTCAAAACAAATAAGTTTTGTTGTTGATAAATTATCTTCATCTGTAAGTATAACCACTCATTATCTCTCTGTAAAATTAATTAACGCTCCGGGACGCTATAGTAATTAATTTTTTAAATAATTTGCTCACTTTTGCAGTAAAAGCAATAGAAGTACGTACATTCTAGAAATTATTCTACATTTTGTACACGTCATTGTAAGAATGATGAAATTCTGTAATTCTTCAGGAAAAATTAAATAATTACTTTCAATTGTAGAGGAAAGATTACGATGTGTTTTGATGTACAGAAATGTGACACAATATTATGAAACCAAATATGTTAAACGTATGATCTGCAGAAAGACATTCAAAAAGTAAAATGCTATTGTGGCAGTAAATGGTCACTTTCAAATTGACCCGAAAAACATTGCGTGTATGCAGTGATGAAACTTAACGTTACGGAAGGTAATCCATTTTGTGGCAATTAATGCGTCTGCTTACCACCACTTGGAACGGAAGTTCAACTGCTGGTTGATCCCAGTAGTTCGTCGACCTGACGAATCTGAGCAAGTATTAATAGGCGTACTCCCGTTTCTCCTGCCATTCATGTCATGATCACTCATTTATCCCTTCATTCCTTCTTATGCACCCGCTCGGATACGGGATACCTCGAGAGGAATGGATGGGGTATGAAGAAAATCCTCTGTGTATTACTGCCATTGTGCCCTTCCATAGATAGTTAAATAAGCTACGTGAAATAATTATTACTAAAACCAAAAGGAATTGGGGATGGGGTAGAGCTGATCTCCTTGGTTTGATGTACATATTTCTGCTCCTATTAGGTTTTTGTTTTATGTTTATATATATATATATATATATATATATATATATATATATATATATATATATATATATATATATATATATAAAATAAAATTATTATACAATGTTTTATAAATGAAGAAACATTTCCATAGAATCAGACAAAACTTCCTCTTGGTAAAATTCATATTGTTTTGCTATTGAACGAGAAGAACTGTTATAGTTCTGGTTATATTGATTTATTGATTTATTTATTTGTAGATACCAACTTTATACCAATTCCTCCCAAAGTCGATATTTGGAAATAACTTCCTTTAAATAATGTATTTTCTTGATCCTCTATTCTCAATTAGAAATTACTGTAACATTACTCATCATTCACGAGAGCACACAGTTCAACTCACAATTTTAAACATTAGTGTAAAAATTCTTCTTGTATGTTTCACAAGTTTTAAACACCTTGTTGGGGATGTTTGTTTCTATAATCAGGAAACAGTGTAATATTTGTGCTCCAAACATTGAATTAATTGTAAAAGTACGAACCATATTGTTATTGTGATAACTTTTAGGTAAATGGTAACTAGACGGGAAATGAACTTGGGACTCTTGCTTTGATCATAAAGGTATTAACCACTATTCCACTCGTTCACCTTCTGAAATCGTCCACCATTTCCACCCAGGCTTAACCGAGGAAGATCTGAGACACATCCCCAGCCAGGAGATAGGCGAACAATATTACTGCACGCCATGTCCATTTGATGAAGAACGGCAATCCACCGAGTCACTAATTTGCAATGCAAATAAATATAACACATCTCCACAGAATAGGGATCAGAGTCAGCGAGTGCTATAAGAGACAACCAAGCTCTGGTCACGTGTTACTCTAATGGCTTTCTTTGTATGCAATAGGATGTTGCTGCTTTATTTCTGCCGCGATAATTTTGTAACTAACAGCATTTTAACTAGCTAATTATAACAGCCTATTACTTCTAATTTTCAGCTGTTACAGATGGAAGATTTAATCGCGATTCATACAACAGACGATTGAATCATAAATATGAAGAAAAAAAATCGATTATGTTTAAATCGATTATTTTGCACATACATTAAATTGTCCACTTATTTGGTTCAATAATTACACTATTTAATTTTATTTTCATTGAAAAAAAAATTATAATGGTGTAGTGATTTCGCTCCCACCCTCTTCATGTGATTCGCCGCAGTAGCCATCGGAGTGAAAGAATGGTAACGAGATGTAACAGACGAAGTTGTCATATGTCTGCTGCGGGGAGCGGATTAGTTACGCTCCATCCATTCCATGCATCATGTCGTGACAAACAGCTATAACCAGTGGAAAAGCAATTATAACTTCATGCAGCCTCTTTGCGGACAAAGGTTAGAGATCAAGACTTTACCCCTGTATACTTGACATATCAATTACTACTAGTTCTACAACACGGTTGATATAGGCAACAGAATTCGAACGAAACCACACTAAAATTACGCTTATACGAGTAAAACACCCATGTGTCTGTAGCGCGAGGTGGAGTCGGCAATCTCTCAATACTTGGATCCTCGATTTGTATATGGTCTTTAGGATGTTCCCTCATCACTTTTCTTTCATCGTGAGAACTGTAGTTTAAATTACAAGATTCACGTATGTTCAGTCACGGATGCTCAACTGATTGCAAATAAGTTGATAGAATTATCTATATGGAACACAACCGGCAATATAAGTAAGAATATTTTGTGATGACTTGAGAAACACTAAAAGTACTGAACCAAGTGAACGAATGTAACGATCTCTACGTCACATCGCGTCAATCAGCGCTATGGCCTTTCCGATGTCTACATTTCTAGAGCGGTTTACGCATTCCTCGCGCAAGTAACTCTCTTTCCACTCGCTGGACGCGAGCGTCGCTATAAATTACTTCTCTCGTAAAAGCGGATCTCGGGGCATATCCCCTTTAGAACAGCTGCCTCCACTCACCACCACGGGACAATCGGTTTTTTTTCATTACAGGTAACGAACGATGTGATATCATTGATTAAGTTTCCCATTCAAAGGGTTATTTTAGTAACGTTAGAAAGGAAATGATCTTCGAAATGATTGTAATACTTAAATTATATAATGATATTTATTCCACCGTTTTTTACATGTTAAAAAACAAAAACACAATTCGGGACTTACGCTGTCACGTATTTACAAGTACAAATAAGAAAACAACTCTAATATGGATTCTAGTCCGTATCTTAGTTTCAAGGTTCTCTCTCTGTGTCGTCTTGGGTCTGTCAGTCCTTCACATCACAATTAAAACTTATATCGCTAAGAACTATTATTATAATATACAATGATAAATGTAGAAACCTTTCAGCAAATACTTATTAGTTCCAAAATTACCAGTAGTACCAGTAGAATTTGTATCGATATATCTTACTGTAATAAAACTTTAAATTAAAAATAAAAGTGAATAAAAATCAATCTTTTCTCTTCATTTTTGGACGAAGGATAAGTATTTGAAAATGGATTACTTCATAATTATATCCCCAGATTAGTTTAAACGTTTTTGACAAGGTAACTATAACTGATCTAACTCGTACAACTGTTACGCACTTGTAAAAGGACGGTCACTTTAAGTGCAACGACGGTTTAGCTAAAATTTCACGAGTTGGCTGTGCGACTGTAATGAACCCTAAAATTCATTAATAAAATAAATATCTTTCCCTGTTAGAGGGGTTGCGTACGAGGGGATGTATTTTATTATAGGAATGTATTTCCAAATCACTGAATGGTCAATAGACTCTTTCATATTTTTCACAAAAATTTCTTTCATTTTGTGTTTTTCTATTTGTCTTGGAAATGTATACATATTTACCATATTTTTTAAGTTAACAAAAATATATAAAATAGTCTATTAATTTAAATTTGTAATATTATTTTATTGTATATATCTTAATATTCCATGAAATGTTTTTTTTCTTTTCAAAATTTCATTTCTTCCCTAGTTTAACGAGATTCATTGGTAATGATTCCCACAGTATTTCTTCCGATGTGACTACTTAGGAACTACTCAATCCATAAATTTACGTCCGAGATAAGAAAAATAGTTGAAGAAAAGACTATTTTAAAAACTAATTTACCTGCAATTTTCTCTATAGAAGAACGCGTTTCTATAGGTCAGGCGGAAGAACAGGACTTTGGCTTGAGCCTCGCCACGTAATAAAGGCATTTTGTTGTCATTCCTTTTTTTCAGTTAGTCAATTTTTACTTCCATGTCAAGGAAATAAAAATGTTTCGCTTTTTAGAATCGAAACAGTAAATGATCAGTGACAAAAATTTGTTGCCCTTGAATTTTTTAATGTAATTGAAGGATTATTTAAAAGAATTTTTCATTAGTTCATTTTTTGATTTATTTATAGATACATAATTAATTAGTAACTCAATTATTCTACAAAATATTTTACTTGATGTCCCTCACGTAAAATAGGTGAGATAAGTGACGGATTTAATTGTGGTGGTGGTGGTGGGGGGGGACTTCCGTGCTCAAGCTTCTCCCCTTCAAATTTTTTTTCTTGTTGTATATATTTGGTACATAGACCTATTTGGTAGTGGAAATTTTTTTTTTACACATTATCATTTATTGACTTATACACATCTTGATTACACCATTTAAGATGCGTCTTTCTCATGATACGCCATATTTTAGGAGCAATTCTTGATGTGGCAGCTGGGTTGTTCAGATATTTTCAGAGTACCGATTTGATACATTATGGCCAACATAATCATTCGTCTTCTAAAGAGGTACAGAACGGAAGTAATCGATAAAATTTTTGATAATGCGTCAGACTGCATCGGGACATGAGATTGAAATGAAGTGTCCTCGTGTAGCAAAGAAGCAAGTACATAGATCCAACAATGAGGGTTCAACTCCAAAAGAACAGGAAGAACGTATTCAATCGCTTCCTCGATATAGTGAAAAGTGAGCTGTCAACAAGACAATCCTGGATCCGCCACCCGATGAGGTAAACGTAAAACATTGCGAGTTTCGTGAGGTAGCATAGAGAGAGGGGATGGAGCAGTCGAGAGAAATTTCTCTGTTCGTGACACCTCGCAGCATCGTCATGGCTGACCTTTTGCTCTTTCTGATGTCATCGCCCCCTCTCCCATTGTCATCCACGCAAGCGAAGCTCAAAAGACGCGATGGAATATACCCCGAGGAATGTCGGAGACAACTGAAACACGCGGGACGCAATCACTGTCACTTGTTCTGTGATGTAATATTTCTTAAAAGTTTTCTTTAAAGAATATGTTTTTCCTTAAGGAAGTTCTAGAGAATAAAATCACTAAAATATCTTAAACCAGCATAAATGATCAGGGTAAAATGTAGTAATTGTGATTTCAACTTGAAAATCATACCTCACCTGCCATTTAAATTAAATAATTGCAATTTTAATTGATGCTGTGATACATTGCGTCTTATGGAANAATTGTGATTTCAACTTGAAAATCATACCTCACCTGCCATTTAAATTAAATAATTGCAATTTTAATTGATGCTGTGATACATTGCGTCTTATGGAAGAAACATGTATTTTTAAGTACCAACTTTTAAATCATTGTAATGGAAGTTTACTTTGATTTGTAGTAAACTTTCCGTAATATTATTTACATCACTTTTATCTTTTTGTCACCGGATATTACAAAAAGATAGTTCACTTTTTCCGAGGTGTCATGCAGAATTCACTCGCCGCCATGTTTTCAATGCTTTAATACTTTTCAAAGGAGTCAAACGAGTCCCTGAATATTGTGTATGCTGTACTATTTACGGGTAGATATAAATTAATCATGTTTATATCATCATTTTAATTCATAATAATGTATTATAAAATAGTTACAATAAAAATAAAGAAAGGAATCAAACTTACAATTTTTTTTGATTAACGAACATATCTTAACAGATGTTTTTGAACATTTCAAAACTCACCAAAATACATTTAATATTTCGAGTAGAGTAGAATATAATAATCTAATTCTCAAATAATTGCTGCGTATTGTATGAAAAATTCATGCTGACATTCCGAAAGGATCCTAAGTTTTCGAATATCAAATTCGAGTCTCATAGCCACCTCAATTTTACTTAATTTACATTAAGAGAATCGGAAAGTTTAACTAATTTAACTCACATCTTGTTTTGCAATTAAGGAGCGAAACCGTAACACAATTTCTTCCCAATACGAACGTACATTCATGGGCCACACTGTGAAGCGGAATACTGTATCAATTTACGGAGGTGAAAAGGTACATAATAATCAGTCATTAATTTATGAATTTGGTTTGCAAAGAGTGATGCAAAATCATTCATTGGATAGATGTTTAAGTAGAAATGAAAATCGCATAAATGGATGTTTTTTGTTTCATGCTATGTATAAAAAATATGAATCCGAAAGTTGTACATAATAATTTAACCGTTGTGAAATCGCAGCAAATACATTTTGATATGAAAAATTAAGGTGATAAAATTTTCTCTTTAATATTAAACGAATAAAGTGTAAATAACAAGTAAATCCTCTTTTTCTTTAATGAGCTATTAAAACTAGCTTTTCATAATTGTAATATTATAAATGATTTAGAGTTGAGTAAGCAGTCAATTAGACTTAAACAATTTCTATTTTATGTATTAAAAATGTCAAATTATGACATTTATTTATTAATTAAGAAAACACTAACATTTTAGCATGATTTGCTTACTTCGCTGGTTACATACGAAACTAAAATTAAAACGTAAGTCAGGGCACACGATATTAATCTAGGTGTGGGTTAAAAAGTGAAAAAAATGTAGTTTGGTATGTAGAATACAATAGACAGCTAGAGGGGGAAGCTATATCGATGATTAGTTTAAATTAAATGATGTATTTGTCACACAAAATTTTAATTTTAATTTTGGTGCCAAACAACCTATGGCAATGCGGAAATCCGAATATTTCGATTAAGGTTTTAAGAAAACATTGTTTTACGAAATCAAACCGTTCCTCCAAAAACGGTTCATTAAAAATTAAACTTGTTAAAATAGTGAAGCAAATTAACTTAAAACACGAAAAGGGAACACATAATACTGTAGTTTTTTTAAATAATCGATTTCATTTATTATAATTTAGTGACTACGACAATTGTTCTATGTGCATTTGTATATTTTACTATAAGTATATAAGTAACTAAGAGTATTTTATTGATATTTGGGCGATGGTTTGTTCTTTAACCTCTTTTTATTGAATTTTGATAAACAAGTAAAGAATTTTAGTAAATAATTTAGTAAATTAGTTGATTGTCCTTCACTTGTTCATATGCAGTTTGTACTGCTTTGTTGACAATGAATTTATTTTAAATTTATAATTATGTATAATTTTAGTATGACGTCTTTTCTATCTGCCACCTGCATTGCTCACTTGCAGATTAATAAATTATTTTTACTATTGTACGTATTTTGCATAAAATTTTGTTCCGCCAGCACTTCGGCTATGCACTTGAATGTTACATATTTTTCCACAAATTCACGAGCGTACTAGAAACTGCATCGGAGCGAATGTAATTTTGTTTCCAGGACGAGACAAGAATTGCATTAAGTGTCGACAGGGCGTCAATAAAGTGTGTTCACGTGGCTATAGGAGGGAACATGTTGTCATCGAGCACAAGGCAAGATAGAAACATTATATGAGCGAGTACTTTGGAACAACCCACCAACTCTCTCTTGGTGTATTGTTCCGTGTTCGAGTACCGTAATCTATCTACATATCGGTGCGTAAGAATAATTTAATGTAGTGTGTGTAATGTAATGTTACTTCTAATAAAAACATATGAGGAACGCCAATTTCTACCCTTAAAACTATATTTTTCCTTACTTAGATAATATTGAAAATATCGTTCAATCCTATTCGGCAATACTCATTTACTTGTCATAATACATTCCGTAACTTGTAATAAAATAATAAAAAATTAATAACAATACATTCCATTTCTAAAGGGTATATTTCTAAGTCCAGTCATTTGGTGGAAAAAATTGAGGAGTTAGGTTTTCACGTGCTTTTTATGTATTTTTGAATCCGAAATTAAAGTTTGATAACACGCAGAGGTGACGCCACATGGTGAAAATTGGAAAACGAGAAAAAATTAGCTCATTTTTAGTTTCTTTGCACGTAAAACGCATATGTAAATACGTAATTGGGTTTCTCAGTGAGTTTTTATGGTTTTGGAGGTGCTAAATCCGAATTTCAATTTTGGTGACACGAAAGGATGACAACATAGTCAAAACTAAAAAAAACAGCAAAAATTTAGCCTATTTTGATAGTTTTTGCAGATAAAAGCACACAATTAAATTTATCACTAGTTCTTTCCATTTTTGGAGGCTGTTGAATCGAAATTTTACCTTCTCATTATAGCAGAGGAGATGCGAAAACGTAAAAATAAAACACAATTTTTCCCTTTTTGCTTATTCAACGCATATAAAAATATAAATATTTTTTTCGATTTCTCACTTGTTGCTTTTTGGGGTAGAGAGTCTAGTTTCAACTGACATGTGGAAGTGACGCAACGTAGAGATATTACGAGAAAAATTGCATAATTTTCCCGTTTTAGACGTCTTTCATAATAAATCTTCAAAACACATGTAATGAACGAGAACATTCTGCATGAATTAACGTAGTTAAATATAAAAACATCAAAATATATAATCATCGATGAACAATATATTACTTATTTAAATGAAATATAAACCAATGTTTCAAACGTCATAAGAATCTGTTGGCAACTATTGTCACGAGAACTATTACCGTTTACAACTTCCTTGATTTAGGACGAAGTGAAGAATTTCCAATATTAGACTTGTTGATAGTGTCGTAAAAATTTCTGAAATTCAGAACGTAATCTAAACCACACAATGAAAGATAAATTATATTTCTGTAATGAATTTACAACATTGAGTCCGATTTCTGAAGTTCTGTTAAATTTATACATTTTCGTCAGGTTTCTAAGACTACGCATAAACAGTGCGAGTGTTCCATCCTTAAACTCTCGAAGTTCGAAAAACGCTTCCGGAGAATCGATGCCCTCTTTTGCCAGCTCTAATGAGGAAAGATGCCACTCTCCCGATGTCAAGGCCACGCTCTAAATTTTTCCACTGTTTGAGAGCAAAAGTGGAGAGATGCAACGTCTTGGAAATAGTGCCAAGGTTGACAAAATGGAAATGGGAGAATGTTTAAAGTGTAGTTAATGGTTTGTTATTACACCGTCATGTTGCTGGACACCACGCATATATATCGTCCGGAGTGTTGCCGAGTCAACTTTTGTGTTTGAAACAGAGTTAAGAACAGAGAACAGTTAATAGAACAGAGCTAATTTTTTGGCAACGTTTCCAGACGAAATAGATATCGTTATAATAAAATAGCGATCACTTAATTTTGTGGTATACTTTTAGTGTGTTTCTCAAATTGTCATAAGAATTAGCAATTAATCACTATTTAATTATATGTAAGGCACTTTATACGTAAGGCATCCATAAAGTAAAAAGCATTTTGACATAAGTATTAAACAACAGAAGATATCATTACAAAACTTGAATTACAGTGTAAGTGGTACTAATCCTGTTTTTCAATGTTGTCAGCATAGACATTGAGGAACGTTTTGCAACGAGGAACTAGTTCATACATACCCCGGTTCTACTCTTCTACCACCAGTGATTTGATCCAGGACGTAACAGCTTCTTTGAGATCCGTATCAATTGCAAACTCTTTCCCACCTAAAAATTGCTTTAATTTTGGCAACGGGTGATAGATAATCCCTCGTAAGCCAGAGTGTCGCAAGGAGATGTTCACAAATTTCAGGCATTAAACATCGATATATCCGCTGTGTTTCTGTTGCAGATTCTCTCAATAGACTGTGTTGTTCGTTTCTTCTTTAGACATGAACTCCACGTGGATGAAACATAGGTGGCAGAAGAGTACACAAGTGGTATGAATAAACTTGTTCCTTGTAACAATAAGTATCACGAACACAGCGGCTACAATACTGCGGTTACAAATAGGTTAAGGTTCCGTAACATTGTAACAGGTTGAGGTGGTCTAGTCGTAGAGTCTTCGTCTCCACGATATCGTTGAGTAGTATGGCGTGGGTTCACAATGCGAGCGGACGAACTAGATGAGGTTTTCAGCCGGGGTTTCCCTCACCTACTCCCGACGAATGTCAGTTACCAGAAGTTCCCCGGTAACCCAACATCTCTCCTTTCCTATTCCCTCTCCCAATTGATATTTGGGTTGAAGAGCAGGCCTCATGGCCTGAACCTCGCCAAAAGACAAGAAATACCATATCAAGTTTTGAACAGATATCTATAGTTGTGAATTACTTTATGGACGGCCCTCATATCACTAGTCCAGTAAAATGGAACATTTTTCCTTGCATCAAATAGGGTAGTTCTGATTTTTTCATATGTTATATGTGATGGATGCCAAATGATAATTCCAAGTTTTCGACCTCAACAGACTTACTAGAAAATCAGCAAAATATTAAGAGTTTTTTCAGTTTATGTCAATCTTGACCCCGAAAGCCCAAGTTTACGGTAAAAATGTCTTTATAATTTTATAAACTAAAATAAATCTGCAACAAAAAGTTTGTTTCTTTAGACCTAATACTTTCTGAGATACAGCTGTTCAAATGTTAGAAAATTTTCGAAAATAAGCTAATTTGAGCGGTTTTGGCCGATTTTGACAATGAAGAATCTATTGTTTGACAAAAATAACCTTACACATTTTTAAAGTAGACTACATTTGTATCAAAGTAAGACCAATTCATCTCTATAGACCGAATACTGTCCGAGATACAGCTGATCGAAGTTGACGAGGTATATATGTATCAAATTTTAGATGAAAGATTGTTTTAGACGGTGGATATCTTCTTCACAAGCTTGTGTGGCCTCGGAGTGCTTCTTTTGGGACAATAGCCGCCAAATATGCCCAATATTAGGAAAAGTCACTACGGCACTAATTTAACCGCTAACTACATCAGCTCTATTTGGCCAAGGGAAGATGAAATTTCTTTCCATAGTGAAAAAACAACTACATCTTGGAGAGAACTCTGCTGTTTTCCTTGGAACAAATGCCACTATTGAACAGGTCGCCGTGGCAGGAGAGAGCTTCCTGGTTTCTCTGTAAGGAGGCAACTATACAACACAAAATCTCAACGATCTACGGTTCCAATTGTTTGCGAGGGCGGCAGCAGAAACTAATTTAAATCGAACCATATTACCCCCAACGATTCCACTCTCTACGGACCCATAACTAGGCAATTTTATTTTTCATTTATTAATTTTTATTCTATTGCATACACCATATTACTTATTTCTACTGAACTGCTCACACAACATTATCACTGTTCTTCTTTTTCAATAATTTTGTTCTTGGTTTCAAAAATTTGTTATTTGATTCGTTTTAGGTGTAGAAGTGGTTGGGAGTGCGAAGTATCCCCTCGATTGGGGTTCGAGACGTAGCTCTCATGGCCTCATTCCACATCTCATGATGAAAGAAACATCCACTCACCTCCTGTTGAAGATGATTTCCTGCAACTGTTTCAGCGGCCAGTCGTGAGGAAACGCGCCGAACTCGATGTGTGATGACATAAACTCCTCATATATTGATGGCCCTCCATCTGGCGACGAGTTCAATCCGTCTGAAGAAGAAAGCTATTGAAATGAAGATGAGATTAATGCGAAGTGCACCTCCCCCAACAGCAACAGCGACTTCGAGGAATAACCATCTAAGAGATTTTAAGAAAACTAAAAATGATTTTCGTAAAATATGTTTTAATCTTTTTTAATTATTTCTAATTTTATGTTGACTGTTAATAAAATTTTTAAGACGATTTTACTGGACTTCACTACGAATCTAAAGGAAGGCACAAAATTGCAAATAACAACGACTTATTGTTGTCAATATTTGGGACTTAACCACGCTTGGAGTGAAATAAAATACAAAAACATTGGAAC
This sequence comes from Laupala kohalensis, assembly GCA_002313205.1. Taxonomy (NCBI): domain Eukaryota; kingdom Metazoa; phylum Arthropoda; class Insecta; order Orthoptera; family Trigonidiidae; genus Laupala; species Laupala kohalensis. The sequence continues at coordinate 182,451 of NNCF01126737.1, read as the reverse complement.
AATAAAATGTCATGTGTAGTATTATTAAGGATTCTTAAAAATTGTCTGAGAAAATGTTTTTCTGCATTGTTGATTTCGAAAAATTGTGTTGAATAAAGATTTTCAGATTTAAAATAGGAAAGATAGTAATAAGGAAGTGGGATTCAAACTTATGAATGGTTGGCGCAAGTAGTATCATTTAAACACAGCAGAAGACTGATGCAAGAAACCAAGCTAAGTGAATACGGCTAATATGTCTGGAAGACGTTAGTCTGCCATTATGATAGAGTAGGTGAAGAAGACACCGTCAAACTCGCCAGACGTCTCTCTATCAAGGAGTACTGTAAACAAATGAAACATTGCCTCCTAAGATCTTTCTCCATCAACGCTCCTGGCATATTAAGCTATTAAGCGCCTGAGTAAGCTCAATAGTAAGAGATATTCTATACCGAGATGTGTCTGTTTACGTAACCAGAAGGTGGAAACAGAACTCCAAGTTCGTTAAACCCCTGAGATGTATAATAGTTTCCTTTATTTTTATTCTATTTATTTTAAAACAACATTATAAATAATAATGAAGATAAACCTGATTTAATTTGTATCTATCAGTAAATAGGATAGTACAAACAATATTCTGGGACTCGTTTAACTCCTTTGAAATACATTACATATATGTAAGTAATATATGTTTTACAAATTCATGTCACAAGAATAACAAATGTTAATGTGTTTATTACTGCCGATTTCAGGTATTATAGTGATTTAATTCTACCTAATCTTGTATTTAACGATGTAATAATTAAAAAAACGGCAAATACCTATAGAGAAAGATTTTATTATAATAATGTACGAAGGTTCAACATGGCATTGTATTTATGAAATTCCATGGGGTATTATATATAGAAATTTTTTTCTAAAATAAATCTTAATATCTTACGATGAATTCAAGATAAGAAGATTACATTAATTTCAGTTAAATATTAGTTAATTTTTGATTTCAAGGTCAACCTTTGTATCAATCTTTTGATTTTCTTATTACACACAATATGACGAAAAATTGCCGAAGATTAGTAATGATGATGAATGTAACCATAAATTAATGATTCTAAATTAGGCATAAGGAACTCTTTTTATACATATTACTGACATGGTTTGGAGAAGTCATCTCTAAGAACAGTCTCTGATTGAGTTAGTAACAGTATTTTTAATGAGGTGTTGATTAGAATGAAGTTTCTTCACTTACGATGAAGGAATGATCCAGTTCAATCAAAGTAATCCCTTTTCCTTCTTCTATGAAATAAATAAGATTTATACGCCTTTCAATCATTTATTAGTTCACATTCGAACCTTGAAATGAGGATTTCGGACACGTAAAGGAACAAAGCATCAATGAAACAACTTCACTACTAGTGGACCTTTTATAGCTAAGAAATTCATCGAATACATGATATATTTTAAATTCAAAAGGGCTTTATTTTAACAAAAAATATACAATGTATATGGCGGGGCTTATGGCCAGTGCGCCTTACAAAAGCCCTAAAATGTACCGTGGACTGTGCATACTATACCCTAGTATTCACTCTCAATGAACTGAAACAATAACTAAAAATAGAGGTTTTAAAATATTTCGATTATTTGGTAGGTACATGATATCAGTAGCGGAAAAAGAAATTAATAAGTTATAATAAGAAATTGTTTACTGTCATTGCTATTTTTAATATTAATTTTAATTTTTAATCTTAGCTATTGTTATATATATATAATAGGATGTAATAAAATTTGGGTTCAAAAAGGAGGGCCGACGCTCAGAACAAGTGCTAGCTAGAATGGGATGATGTCGAACGAAGAGGGTACCGCGCCGCCTAGCAATAAAACAATAAAAGAGAGGATCTTAGGAATATGCCGCCTAGCGCAGATGTGATTGAAAATAACAAAATGGCCGACAGACCTTCGTCTATATGAAAGAATCTGGGAAGTAAAGAGAGTGGGTACGACCAATGAGAAATCACAGGGGGTGGAACCAAGTCGCATGATTGGGAACATGAAAATGCAACGGACATCTTTTCGGAAACTACCAATTAAAATCAAGAGGGGGAAAAAACCAAGGTCTTGTAGCAGAAAAAAGGGATGATCTAGTAGCAGAGGGGGAACGTCACGTGACGCAAAATTATCTATAAAAAATTAGGACACAAAGGCATGACAGAGAGATGGGAAAAATTTTGGGAGAGTGTATTTCTGACAGGGGAGATGAGAAAAATTTTGGGAGAGTGTATTTCTGATGATGAGATGAGAAAAATTTTGGGAGAGTGTATTTCTGAAGAGGAGATGAGAAAAATTTTGGGAGAGTGTATTTCTGACAGTTGAGATGAGAAACATTTGGAGACAGTGAAAAATTCGCATCAGTTTAGTTGTTGAGACCAGATGGTGAACAATTTGCAACAATTCATTTGTTTAGTGAGAAAGTGACAAATTTGAGGAAGTTCATTGTTGTTCGATTAAAGTGTGAAGATTGGCGACCGTTATTTGCTGAGACAGACAGTGAAAAATTTGCAACAATTTATTTATCGAGTCAGCCAGTGAAAAATTTACGAGATTTCCTTTTTGTAGAGTGAGGCGACAGAAAACCTGTGATTGAAAATAGCAAATAGGACTCGTACAGTGCAAAAAGTTAGAACAAACGAGTGACGGATTCTAACAGTGCGAGGAAATAACGTTTTTAGAGTTAATGAGCCAACATAGGTCACTTCAGCCAATTAGAAAGCCAGAGAAGGCATCGTCATTGCTTAGACAGTAGAAGGGAAGTTCCACTGTAATCCGTCAGAGGATATGCGAAGCGCACTCATACAGTGAGTAAATAATAATATTAAATGTTGCTAAAGACGAAAACAAATTAAGGCGAAGTGAGTCGGGAAACTCTAAAACGTGGCGGACATAGAAGGTGAATGGAATAAAAAAAAAAAGCTTAGACAGAAAAAAAAATGAACATTAGTGTGGCTCGAAGAGCGAGACTCTAAATCATGAACACAAAATTGAACATGTCTTCATCCAGTTCGACATGACGTGACATCTTGGGGTAGTGTGTAAGAGTGTAAGAGCGTAAACTACAAATTGTGATATAAATGTCAGCAGACCTTAGCAAAGTGATTAATTGTGAGGAGAGGGTAAAGAACAGAGGAACCTCCAATTAAGAAGACGAGTGGTGAGTACCATGTAAAAAGACGTTCCAAGCGCGCAGTAGGCGAAGTTATGTGTAGGGTCGTAACTATTTTCCAGTTTATTGTGTATTATTTAAATAAGTGTCAGTATGAATAATAAAATGTTTTGTTTGTTGCTCGAACACCAGATTGTTGTGTTTTCATTGTGAGTGGCTCCAATAGGAGTGAGTATTCGGTTCCCTCCCCTTAGTAATTAGTTAGAATTTTTTATATATATACTGAAATGACTGTTCGTTCATTGAGCACTGTTGGGAACCACAGAAAACCAACTGTTAGGGCACGCGTGCTAAGGAATAGAAGAAAAATCTGGAAGGTAACTGGAAACCTGTAGCAGAACAAAAACATTCGACGGCAGGATCAAATAAATTCATAGAAAGAATAAATACTTATCTGCAGGGCAAATAACATATGCATACATACCAACATACCCAAATAAATATTGTTTACATATTAACCTATATATACGTACGTGTACATGGACCCATATCCGCACATGTACACATTTTTAAATCAATGAAAACAGACTAAAATAGAATACTAATATTACTACTATCACTTATAAATAATAATAATAATAATAATTTAAACATTTAAATTAAATAAGTTCATTCTGGTCAATCTCTTTCATCAGTTCCGCCTCCCTCTTTTTTCATCACATACATTAACTTTATTTTAAAGTTCACGTATCTTAACTGTTTTTTGTCGTATTCATAGTTTATAAGGGAGTCTTACTGCATAAAATAAAAATAATAATGGCAGCGCGCTGTTTTTTTCATGCTGTGATTCCCCTTATTTCCAGATGCTGAGAGATCCAGTTTTTTCAATTATAATACACTAAGAAAAAAATGACAGCTTCCACAGAACATCCTTAATTATTTGTTGCTCATGATAAGGGATAGTTGTGTTGGTACTACGACCAGTTCGTTAAAATTATAGAAACAATTGTATATTGCCAAAATTGATGAACAATTTAAAAGAAGTGAAACATAACTAAGCTTTACTCGACATTCTCCCCTTGAAGTTAATACTTACTGCCTGAACTCCTCCTGATATAAGTTAACTGGTGATAATATGTGAAATTTAGGTATGTATTGAAAGAGTTTTGGGACAATCATCAGTTTTTCTACATACATTACCCAAGATAAGAGACACTGAATATGAGTTTCAAAGATGACAGTATCAAAATAATTCAGTAACAATTTTTTGGATTAAAGCTTTCATTGTACTCAGTGTTATAGAATTCACATACTCCGTTTAAATTTCAAATATTATGACGCCCTCCATCAGGATACTTATTTATTTTTAAAAAATCTAAATTTGTTGAACGCTTCTAAAATGTTGAAACGGATCTGTCAACATAAAATATATTATTTGTTTGAACTAGATTTTTTATATTGTGCTGATAATAAAACGGAACTCTGGAGGTTATCCTGCCAATAGGAAGAAAACTCATACTTTCCATGTTGTTTTCCTCCAATCAGGTGGGACCCAGTGCTCCTGGTCTTGAAAGCATCTCGCGTTCTGTAGTTGACCCAGATCCGGAAGGCGGCCTGGGACAAGCCGCCAGGTTCCTTCAAGAAACTCATTTATTTTCAGTGACTCTCTGCATTTGTTTTTCTGTTTTCGTAAGACTACGCAATTTGTTTCGTTTTTTTGTAAATATTTTACTTTCAAAGTATCCACTAAATCTTAATCTTTTAAATAATTACTGTGGATTTAATATTCCATCCAAAATATATTGTCGATGTTTTTATCTTCCCTTTTTCATGTCAGACGCTGTTAAACTGCATTTCTGTTTGACAAAAGTCGTAATGGAGACATGTAAAAGAAAAACGTTCTAAGCTCAAAAATAGAAAATCTTTTCTCAAAAACCATTTTCCTCGATGACGCCTCGGTGAAGTCCTTCTGTCGATAGTTTAATTGCAATTATAGGCCAAAGATTGTGTGGGTGTAATCATTGTTCCTAAGCTAATGAATTATGCAATAACAGTCGGGGAAATTGATGTTTTAATATATTTTATACAATATTTTCTGTAATTTGTTATAAGGCCAGGCAAAATGATGTTTATCAGGCGTGGCGCATACTGTTTGCGGATAATACCCGAGGTATTTGGAATGTTTGTTTTATCTTTTTGAAATTACAGGTGGCATTTCAAACATTCTTAATATTTTCATATGGATGCGTAATAAGGGCGGAACGAGTAGTAAAATTAAATTTTGAGAAAAAATTACGTGCAATAGAGAGACAGTGTCTACAACAACTAATGGGAAGCTATCGTACGGCATCTACTGAAGCGCTAAACATTCTGCCAATGGATTTGTATGTTCAGAAAATTAAATAGCGACATATATTAAAAAGAACAGGAGAAATAACTATAAATGAAGAACGATTACAAAGAGAAGATATAAAACCAAAGAAACCTTAATGGAACCGTCGCAAATAAGATAGAACAACAGTACAAAACGACGTGTAACGTATAAATATATACCCAAAGTTAGTTTTGTCGAACCCGCCTTCACAGAAAATGGGTCGAACCGATGAAAAATGGAGTACAATATCTTACAGGGCATGGAGATTCTAGGGACTATTTAAAAAGGTTTGGGAAGTCTGACAACAACATATGTCAATTCAATACAACAGAAGAAATTCCAGAGCACATACTGTGGGAATGCCCTATATACAGGCCACAAAGAGCTGAATAATTAAGGAATACAGCAGACAGGATATCTTGAATTTATCTCAAGCATGGACACTAATGCAAACACAGAAGAAATATGAGATATTTGTGACGTATATAGGGAAAATAACACATATTCGCAGAGAAAATAACACAAATTTGCATAAGATAGTAGATTAGCGCACGCCTCCCTGTGGCAGGGATAGGAAACATTACAGCAAAGTTGCGCGAAGTAATCACATAATGCAAAAAAAATAATTAAAGAACCTTGTTTTGCAGAAGTCAAATATACAATATGACCAGAAGGTCAAATCAAGAAAAAAAATGTTTTAAGTATTTTAAATTGGGACGATAAGGGATGCATTAAAAGAAACTGGAAAGAAATAGTAAAAGCGAGGAAAGGAAGTAAGTAGAATAGTTAGAAAAAGAAACTTTTGATAGATATGTTTGGAGAGATGTAAAACTGGTATTTGGCAATAAACCCTGGTATTAGGAATAACGTACAGGGTCTGTGCAGATAACTAATGAATAAAAACTCGATTTGAAATATTTGGCACTTACAACGGTTTCAACAGGACACCTCTCTATATTTTAATTATTTGGCTCAAATACAATGGTTACATCAGACCATTTAATTTCTAAATAAATTTTTGAGAGCACCATTAGTTGCAACATTAAACTAGTAATCTATTATGACTTTTTATAATCAATATTTCAATAAAGACGCGGTTTTGGCACTTAGAATATTTTCCATACTATGTCTCAATTATCACGTCATCGTTTTTTGTGTTACTGGCATCATAATCATCCGGATTCAATACAGAACCCAGAACATTTCAACTCGCGGATACACACATGTATTGGGATAAAAAGTCACTATCTGAATGACGATAAAACAAACAGAGTCCTTATATTTAAGCACCTAACTCAATTAATTGGAGAATTTATATTTTTTGATTCTATCTCTACAATATTACCAGTGTTATTCGAAACTGGTGGATCAATCAGTTATCAAGAATGTTCGATAAAATATGGTCGAGACTTGATAACATAAATGATTTATTATCATTATTAGTTGAACCTTGGTGCATAATTTACACACACATTATTCAAGAATGAAAACTTTATGAGCTGAAATGAATCAAATTCGTATATTATGTAATGAATGTCCATCTAAGCAAACCTCTAATTATATAAGTAAATAGCATAACATATGATTATACTATTCTAAAAAATTGAACATTAACAAACAGGAAGTGGAGCGCGATATGTAAATGAAGTCGGAATGAGCTGTCCAGAAATAGGCTTCTATTCCCATTCAAAGTGAAATCCCAAGTTTGGTTTCGATACATCAATTTGATACATCATGAGGGATGGGGGAACAAAATTTTTAACATACACACTCACAAACGACATTAGACATCATCGCCAAAATTTGAAAATAGTCTCTCCTGAAGCCTATTTGCAAAGATCCGAGATCTCAAAACAAATTTTTTTTGGACCGATTACAAAACTTTCCTCACACACTTTGTGCAATTGGAAAGTAAAAATTGGACATTACAATCATTACGATGTAACAATCGTCTAATAGAATTTAGACTAGACCAAGAATTGGTTCGTATTGTGATGATATATAGTTAAAACAAAATGGACAATTTAACTCACAACAAATGGACAAGTGGTATTTAATTAATAGTAAAAAACATTACTAAGTGCACCAAAGCATTACCATTCACGGACATGGATCTTGCGGTTGATAGTGGCGCTACATAAGGGGAAATTTATGAATTAGATCACGCAGGATATATAACTATTAACAAATCTTTGTGCGCATTTTTATTTCCCCGCAGATACTAGTCATATATATTAGTCTTGAGAACAATATAAATTATGATTAATTGAATAGTCTTATTTATTAATTACAACCAGTAAAACTGACTGGATTATTGAATAGAATATTTGGTTCCTCAAATGCTGATTTAATAAGATCTCAATATTCTCGAAGTTTTTTAATTTTTTTTTCATAATCAACAAATATGAAGCAAAAAAAAAACACATGGTGATAGCATGAATTTTTACACACATGTCGTTGATATGGAATTTATCTCATCAGTGTTGTAGTAAAAGTTTTTTTTGTAAAATACTGTGTAGTAGGCTGAAAAGATGGGTTGAGAATAAAGAAAAACTATCAATATTTTCTCAGTAAATCAAAGGATCAAGCAGGGTTGTGTGCTTTCTCCTCTTCTTTTCATATTATTCATAGATGGACTCATTGATAAGTTAAGTTACGTAATATTAATTCGATTGCCCCTACAATAGGAGAAAACAATAGACCAATACCATGATTATTGCTCGCTGACGATCTAGTTATCCTTTCAAAAACTCAAATAGGATTACAAAATAGTCTAAACACGCTTGAAATATTCCGTGCCGAAATGCAGCACAGTAAACATTAAGAAGACAAAATGCAGTAAACATTAAGAAGACAACAACTATGATTTTCAAAAATGGCTGGGTGATCGGATTAAATGAAAAGTGGTCTTATCGGGGAGAAACGCTGAGAAATGTGAAAGAATACACATATTTAGGTATAACTTAGGTATCTATGAATTATTATGGACGAGACGTAAAGGAAAAGCAAAACGCAAAGGCCTGTATATATTATGTAGTAGCATGCGAAGTAAAGTAACGGTACCGGAAATAGCGCCAAACCTTGCAGATGAATGTTCAATTCAATCTTGGTACCCGGAATAGCGTACGGGGCAGAAGTATGGGTGGGGTTGTGGGTAGGAGAAAATATTATATTCATTTCTCTTCAAAATACATATCTCAAAAATATAATTGGTCTTGCAAAAGGCACTACTAACAGTGGTATTCTCTGGGAATTTGGCCAGGTGCCGGTTGAACCTACACTGACATTCAGAGCAATAAAATACTGGCTACCGACTAGGGCGGGGACAAAAAATGCTATTGTTAGGGAATCGTATCATTATAACGGAAATGGGAAATGGAGTAGGGAAATTAGGGAAATTACATGTAATTTAGGGCTGGAATACTTATGGCAGACCACACCTTAGAGTAGTGACAGCAAGGTGATTCAAAATAAATTATATGAAGCGTATAGACTAAAAATAGAAATGAGAAGGTTAGAAAAAAGGTCACTTATAGTTCAAACAGTTGTAGCAGATCACTGGGGACGCAAACCATTCATAAACGAGGACGCGATCAGGTTACGGGTGGTTTCGACTAGGGGGATGGAAATTATGAAAATTAAGAAATAATCTAGATTCGTTTTGTAATCAATATTTGTTGAGCAGGAAGAAGATTGGATTCACATCCTGTTACATTGTACACAAACAGAAAAACATCGAAACTTTTTGCAAATCGGAGGTTTTATAAACGTAAACAGAAACATTAACTTGGCAATTAATATAATGCGTGACAACAGAATGTCTGTAGTGAAATCTTTGGGGCAGTTTCTAAGTAAGGGTAAAAAGGGAGAAAGAAATGAAAAAGATTATAATTGTTGGGTAAAATGCAACGTGATACTGCCGGTGTTTTTGCTTTCTATGTTACAGGTCACGAAACTTCTTCCTACGAACGGGTGAAAAAATACTATTTTGTAAATACTTTTTCTTACAGACTCTATTTGTAAATACTAATTTTGTAATAATTCTTATAGACTCTTGTCTTATGTAAATACTTTTGTAAATATTGTCTCTTGTAAATATCTTTTCCATGCACAGTCTGAAGCCTCACCACATTTAATTTGAAATGTAAATATTGTAAATAAAATGCCATATTGAATTGATTTAGAAACTTAAATAAACGCAGATCCGAATGCTTGAGATCACAGTATTATTTGATGATATGTCTGAAGTTAAGAAGAAAAGTAATTAGACATTTCGATTCATCTCGTTATTAATATTCTTCGTAATTATTTCTTTAATATATAACTTAGTTTCTTTTATATTTTTCTATGAGAAATAATTTAAATCTAAACATACCTGATATAAAATAAATTATTTTAGACAATTTCAAATTCAGTTATGCAGGAGTCCCGGGAATAAAAGAATTTTCCGAATAAGGTTGAATACGAATATTACGACCACATTTATCGCTACAATTAGTCAAAAGAAATATCCTTCAATAAAGAAATTTAAGAAAATGGGGATAGGAAATAAATAAAATGTCTTAATAATATTTAAATTGATGCTGGGTTAATAAAGTATTTTTGTCACACGGATAGAATCATCTTCAATGTCCTTTGTTGAACACGTACTAAAGTGTTAGCATTATTTAAATTGGTTTGGCTCAAAAATCAATATTCGTCAAAGTAGGTACGCTTCTAAAGTACCGTTCAAAATTTCTCATGTAATATTTTTTGACACTTCTCTGACAAGTGCCAGCGTTTTGTAAATGACAGGAATAGTTGTTAGTTCCATGGAATATGTAAAAAGTAGTTCCACTTCTATTGATCTCCAAAATTAACTCAAACTGTCCTGTGTTACACGTCATTAGTGATTATAAAAATGTGGTTGTTGACTTAGTTGATTTATTTTTTAATCGTATATATTTTCTCTAGTTTTTGGGTCTATTAGACTGTCACTCTGAACACACTAGTTATTTAGTGTATACTTGAAGAATTACGATAAAATATATATGCTGTGAAATTATGAGAAACACGATATAATTCTAATACTTCTGGAATGATATCAAAGAAACTCATGAAATGATTTTCTTTTATTAATTTCGAGCGAGGTATATGTTTTTCCCCGCGGTCGTGACCGAGAACAATGTAGATATATTAACAAGAATTCTTTCTTTCTTTTTTTGCAAAGCCTACTGTGATTTAAAGAAGCGACTTTCGTATACATTGTTTGTGGAACAAAAGCCACCGTATTGGTATTCTTTTGTTCTACATGAACTGATATCTACGAAGAATGTACGGCCACAGAAGATTTTAGAGAAGAAATGAAAATTAAAATGGTCGAAATAATAAAAGAGTAGGTCTATATGTGTTTTGTATTGTAAAAGCATTATAAAATATCATAATAGAAACTCACTGCGATTCAGATGTATAGGTTAGGAAATGACAATTTTTGCGTAGAAACTTTTTATTGGATTAAAGAGTGTAGGTATCACTTTCTCCATTTTACTCGGACCTTAGAACTATATTTCTAAAGAAAACAATTGTACATTTAATTCTCAAGAATGAATTCGTGATTAGAATTGAAAGCTAAAAAGTTTGTGGACAATTCAATCAATAAAATTTCTTGGACAATTACTCAAATAAGCTATGTTAAAAATCTTTTTGACACATCTGTGGTATTCACGAGAAAAAAAAATGCTTTGAGTGTGAATAAACTGGATTTGCTATATGTGTTGATGTAGTTTTTATATTGATAAATCATCTATGAAAAAGAATTAAGGAGGAATTTGTTAATCTAAGCCTAAAAACGTCTTTAGAAAGTTACTTATAAGAACAAAGAGTGTCATATTTCTTCAGGATGAATTGAAAAAAATATTTGAATAGAATCTTTCAAAAAATCTTGATTGGATTGATGATGAAAGTAATATCCTATGTTTCATTAACTTTCATTCGTACAAAAATATTTCTTCTATTTTATTATTTAATGAATTTTTTGAAGGAAAATTGATATATTATTGGTTGTTAAAGTGTAAAATACGTGATTAATAAATGAATCAACGTTGATTCAATACAGAAGTATTTATTTTCCCTTAGGAGGTTTGAAACGAATATGAGATTTATGATTTAGAAATAGAATTGTTATTCATATTAGTTGAATATCCATTCCCTCATTATTTGTCTGTAGAGTCGTATTGTGTCCATATTCAATGCCTTTATAATAGAGCTCATTACAGAAAGCTATCAATATCAGGGAAGGAAGCATTTCGTATTGGAAGTCTATAAATGTCTTCGAATTCAAGGTCATCTCAGATATTTTTATATTACATTTGATAGGTCAACTCCTAATGTGTTCCAGACTTCGCTGTCGCACGTGTTTGGAAGTTGAGAGGGGAGTGGCATAGATGGAACCCAAAATTAGATCAATACCCCCTCCGTACTTCCTTCACCTGGCGTCTCATGTTGGCAACCAATGACACGAGTCCTCTCCAAAGAGTTACACCTCGTTGCATCTCGGGTTCTGCCAATGTCATTCTATATCCTCCTCTCACACTCGCAAACCATCACCTGTCTCGGATATTTCCGGTGACCTGACCACGGACAACGAAGACTGCCATTGGATTGATACATAACAAAGAAAAGTACACAAGAATAATGGAACAAGACGGGATGATACGAATAAATGAAGAACTGGAGAAAGGAAGTAGGGAATCAAGATGGAGAATAATAATAAAATAAATTTGTGGTAAGAAAAAACAGTTTCAAACTTCGTGTGATGGAAATGGAAACTTTGAGTTTTTATGGAAAAGGGATTAAATAGAAAATAGAATATGCAAGCGTGGACAGGAGAATGAGATAGCAAAACACATATTACGGAAATGCGATTTCAATGGAGAAGAAAGAGCGTGATACTTAAGAAAAGTATGTGGAAAAATAAAATAAAGACTACGTAGCAACGAAAGAGGTATATAAGTTGTTGTTTTGTTTGAGATAATATGACACAACCAGCACAGATCAGAGGTATATTAAAGGGTGGAGAATAGAGGATAGCTGGGGACAAGACAGTGGTAGAAGTATAAGGAAGTGACCAGAAGGATGATATGGAAGTAAGACAGCCAATGTGAAACAAAAGAATTATGAGGCAAGACGAAAGACTAAACGCAGAAGAAGAGAAAATGACTAGTGATAGTGATAGTTTTAGCGTTTGTAACGTTAAGGATTTCATTTTGTGTGATGTATTTAGAGAACTTAAGAATATTGAAAGAAAAGAGATTAATGAATGTTTTGTGCTACTTGCTACTTGCCCACTCATTGTGTAACTCCAAAGTTACCTGCAGACCCTTCCATTCAGCTTCTATTCAACGCCCTTCACAGTCTCCAGTGAGTTCCCTTCGAGAGGAAGTGTCAACAATATTATTACTTCGACAAGGATCGTCTGTTGAAAACATGAAACAAGTTACGTAGGAGTCAAATGATAAATTCCGTAATATCCTGTGATCGAAATTATGTCCTGAACGGAAATTTAATTGTATTAATGGTATTATATTTCGCCGTGTGTTCCCTACTTGTGTGCTACGTTTTTAAGTGCTTTGAGATAAATTGAGAAGTTTGGTTATTGAGTGAATTTTTTTTTTCTGAAATGAACATTTTAAAAAATATTTGAATACTGTGCAACGAGAGCTGGATTATTTTTTCTTTGGTGGTTGTGCAACCATTGCCAAGGGTAAGTTCTGAAAATCTTCGTCAACATCGATCATTTTTTCTTATACATGATAGTAGNATATATATATATATATACTCAATATAATATATAAGCAATCTACGGAACAAGAATGAAGATGTCCTGAGTTCCGAAGGATCAGATTAACTCTTAGATTAACATATTTTAATATATAAATAATATAAATACAGCAACTATAACTTTCCTCTTCTTTATTTTAGTTAAATCATTCTATATAATTTTTAGTAAATTACAATTGCAATTCATTTTTCTAAATTGAAATTTGTGAAAAAATATTTTTGTAAATATTTGTATAAAATAAAAAACGTTTATGAAAATATGTCAATATACTCTAACATACAATTTTAAACATGGTTTTAGCCAATATGTATGATATAAAGTAATTATTAGTGCTTTTGACTAAAAAGATCTTGAAAAATAATTTTATCCGCGTTTCGAGGGCAAATACTCCACAGCGTCTCCAAAATGAAAACATAGACGTTTCAATTTGGGTTTGTAAGTTTGCGTGGGTGAGGAAGAAACATATATACTCGTATTATATCGAGTAGAAAACAATATTTTCTGATATGAAACAAAAGTAATGATTATTATTAGCTTTTTGATATATCGTTTCATAAATTATTTTGTTTTGATCAATCACATCAATACTAATGAATCATCGGAATTACGTCTAATATACGGTTGGTTGTTGTGTTTATTTTTGAAATAAATTGTCACTTACGCATGTAAACAATACTTCCAGTGAAAGTAGATAGGATGACATCCTTTTTCCTACGCAACATTTAGCTACACCTACCACTATATTACTACACATTATCTACTTGCTGCGTCGCTTAAAGACACGCAAATATTAGGTAACGATCGTATTTGTATTTTGTTAGAATAGTTTTCAGTATTCGTTAATGTAAAGTAGCTAATTATGGCGTCAGTGTTATGGAGTTCCAAAATCATCATGTAATTCAATCAAGAAATTTAATCGTATGATACTTTATGGGTTCAAACATTACCAAAAATAAAATAATCACGAAAGACATGGAGTTCCAGCAATATTTTGTTGAAATACACATGACTAGTTTTGGAGGTAAAAACTAATATTTATGTTCTTCTAAATAGATACTAAAACATTGATTAGTAGTGACGACGATCATTCGTTTTCGAATTCTATCAATATCTTTTTATTACACGAATGCTTGTCACCAAAATAGTATCCATAACGAGAACTAAGCTTGTGTAATTGCGTATGACCATAAGAGTCTATTACACCTCCTTACCAACAACAACTTCCCCTCCATCATTCTTTCCACTTTCATCCCTTCCACCCCATCGACGTAGCAGACAGCGTCGGCGACCGCGGTGCGCCACGCGGCGACGGCGCGAACTGCGACACGACGCTCGACCAACACAAGACGGTAGTGCGCGCGTCTCCGGCATTAGTGTGGGGCGCCGCTCCGCAGCCCTGGGGTCGGCTCGTCAACGTAAGCACCCGGCGCCGACTACTCATCACGGTGTGGTGCGGCATCACGCCGGTCTTCGTGGCGTGGCAGAGTCAAGAATGTCTGCTTTCACCTTTTGCCAGTTTGGTCTTCAAAATAGAACTGTCATCTTCGACTTCTAACCAATAATGTGCAACCTATGACACAAAACTTAGGAGAAAGTGCTTCGAACAACTGTTGATCAAGAAACTCCTGAAGTATTTTATCATCAAATACAAGGGAATGATAATGTGTAAAATATACCTCGAGACACCA
Organism: Laupala kohalensis; assembly: GCA_002313205.1. NCBI lineage: Eukaryota > Metazoa > Arthropoda > Insecta > Orthoptera > Trigonidiidae > Laupala > Laupala kohalensis. Next base: position 167,440 of record NNCF01126737.1, on the reverse strand, counting down.
CCTAATGATCAACGATAATGATGCTATGTATGAGATTAGAACTCTGAGTACCTAAAAATATTCTTGAAGAACTGTTTTTACGAGTTCAAATATTTGTGACAAGAATATTAAAACTATGTTTATTGGTTTGACGTGTTTTGCAACAGTGATCACTAGGAATTGCAGATAATTGTTTGAAAACTAGTTCGTTATATAGTGCATAATAAATTTACAGTCCTATCGATACGTAATGGTGGTGAGCTATGGAAATAGACAATATTCGATTCCGTGTGTTGAGTGAGTAAAACCACACTGATATAACATATAACTTATCGCTGTTCGTGCTGTTATAGTTTATTTATTTCCTATTGAAGACTTATTGATTGTGGGATGTCATAGAACTGATTAAGATAACGTGCAGAGAACAATTATCCTCTTCATTTACTATTCTGCTTTATTCTGTCATTCCTATTGAAGACAGCCTATCGATTTGCTGTCATGGGAAAATGTTCGTAGATTGAAAAGTTTTAATATTTTTCGAACTCTTTAAAACTTTTTTCGTCAACATGTGTTTGACAGATTGTAAAGAAACCCCTTTTCCTATCAGAACTCTACTTCATGGTCGGTACAGCAAGTAATCGAAAAATTGACTATCACCAGCTACTGTTTGTGCTTCAGGACTATTACCCTCGAAATCATAAATTAGAAAGGGATGATTTCTTTATGTGTTACATTGATGTGTTCTTGGTATTTTGTGACTCACTTATCAGCTTTATTTTGGAAGAAGTACATTTGTGCTTCATATCTGATTTATTTACATGAAATACGATAATATTGACAATACTGATAATAATTTATAAAGATAGTCCATAATACCACAAATAACAGTATTCGTCTTTTACAATCGCTCCTATGTATGACAACATATGTGACTTCCATATTCGTGTTTCCAAATGCAGTCGACTTCAACGTCAGTGAATATCGTAAGAATGACTTCTGGAAAACACCAATTGAACTTCAGTGAAGGTATGAATACTCGTCTTATTAAGAAATCTCTAACTAAAATTATATTTCTGATGAAGTATTTAACTGTTCTTCATATTACGAAGTGAATCTATATTTCATAATCATACAGTTGAAATTTCGGATGCAAATCCTTTTCAACGCTTCCAGATTGAATTTTAAATTTCTTTGGAAAGAGAAAACGCGTACAGTACATTAAATTCCTTCCCTAACAATTCAGCTGTTGATTCGTTATAGGTTCAAAATATTTTAATCATACAACTACTTTATTACTCGCTTTTACCTTTTGCAAATGACGAGAAAATAATTTGAATGCTACATAATTTAAATACTGAGAGCTTTATGCAGGAAGTGACGTCCTTGAGACTGTGGGGTGCGACGGCGTCATACTGCCCGAACCCTGAGGACGACCTTGCATGACTTCCCACTGCGGATGGTCAGTGCCGCCGTTGCGCTGGCGTCCTTCTTGCACTCAACAGAAAAGTTGTAAAGTATGAAGCGTTCAAATGAAGAAGGGTGCAAAACAAAAAAAAAGAAGCTAATCGTTTTTTTTTACATATTATGAGTGTAATAACGTCATTCTCAAATCTTCGTTTCTGATATTTTTCCTAAGTTTCTGATCAGTTCTGGATCGTTTTTTCCCTCTTTTAATCATGAAAAGCGTTTGCTGAATCCATAGTTNATAATTTTAATTAAATTTAGTAGCGCATATCAATGCGTATTTTTGAAGATTTTTGGTTGCATATAAATGCATCTTTTTGGTGACTAAATCAACCCATGCGATGAAATCGCACAGATCATTGAATCTAACCTATATTCTGTATGAAAATAGAAATAGTCTTCCTTCTTTATGAAGGAAGACTATTTTATTTACCTGAGTAATATGGCAGGTACTCCTTTCCCCCACAACTTCTAGTTGTAGGTACGTTTCACTCAGTTTCATATTTAGCATTAATGATGTAAACAGAATGTCAAAACAGTTATGAATAGTATATGATTTTATACAATGGAGCATTACGTAACTCACGTAAAAATTCCCTGCGAATATTGTTCATTACTTCCCAAACGCCTTAGTGATTTAATTAGTCAGGAATCAAGAAACCAAGGTACATCGTTTTAACATAAATGAGTTAAGTGGCGCCATTCCTTGATGTAATTTTTAAATACTGTTATCTTGAAAAGGAAAATGTCTTAGATAAAATAATAGGAACTCCCTTTAATGCTCTAACGTACGATACTCCATTTGTGTGATTTGCTTCGTCCGGTTACGCAGGAAAGGAACGAAAAATGTAGGAGACATTTGCGTGTTAATGAATGTAATAATGACTATTATATATTTGAAATTGTTTCGATTTTAATAGGAATACTCACATATTATAGATTATATGATTGACATTAAATAGAGTCTGTTAAAATGAGATCATATAATTTATGTAATTTAATGTAAATTCTACAGGCGTAATTCTACAATATGGAACGGTAAATTTTGATAATGAAATTTTATCCTAAACTTGGTCTTAGTACATTTTTAGTTGTGACTGATCTGAGACCAGTGTTTTTCTTTAATTAAGTTGTACTTTGAATATTATTCAGATTTAAAAAATTAAATTCGAATTCTGACGAAAAGCGGGACTTTTATGCCCTATACAAAATGTCAGTTAAGGTATCATAAATTTATTATGTGTATGATGTGAAGTTAGTGAGCTTTGAAAATTTAATTCGGGGAACATTGTTACAAGCAAAATCGGTATGCATATTTATTTAATTCTGGTATTCGTATCCATTACGTGTTTAATCTATTATAACCAGCGATAATGATATCACACTTTTGTTGGTTGATAGATTGACAATTAACTTGGAATAGTCACAAAATTCATTGTAAAATAACAAACGTAACTTCACATGGCCTCCTATGTAGGAGTTTTATTTGCGAAAGAGTACTACGAATACTAAGCATGAAGTAATATTACAACAGGAGGGGAAAGTAGGGTGGCACAATCTAGGGGGAGTTCCGTCAACTAAATCGACAACCGCACTGCGGGTGACCGGTATCAAAAGTACTTGGTTGTTACGTTAGCAGGTCTAGCAGTTCTCTCTGCATTTACATCCTTCATTCATCGCTTTCATTAGTTTTATTCCTTACCTTCCAAATTAAAACAGGTAACCCAAATTACAGTTCTTGGGGAAGGTGAAGTAAAGGAACAATAAAAACAGATATTTCAGTACTGTACATAAAAAATGTGTTCCAAAAATTAGGTTACACATTACATTGTCTAGACATTCAATAACACTAGTAAACATTCCGAACGTTGTAAAACATACACAAAGGGGAACACTGGAATAGATTTTAACACATTGAAAAACATAAACAATGACATGAAAAACCATGCCTGAAAACGTGAAAACAAACACTTCTTACTTGAGCATTTTCGTTTTGCGAAGTGTAATGGCAGTAACATACTCAAAAATCTCGCTTAATTCCGGCGATCTCCACTGTTTATCCATACATCCATGACCTACTTCACCTCGCTATTTATCGAACCTCGCCAATTTTGGTGATTTCTTTGATGATATTGAAGACAGAACTGGTAACACAGCTTCTTGCAACAAGAACTCTCTCTGTCGAAGACATACTATAACTAATAGAAAAGTAGTTAGAGGAACTCCACCTAGACTTCACTATGGGTAAAACGACACCAGTGCCCCTTAATGTGGAGTCGCGCAACTGGCCGTTTCCCCTCCTGTTGTATCTTTTTTCATGTACTAAATTTGAGACTGAATTTTGAGTATGTGCATATATACAATTTACGAAAAAAGTTAATAAATTCGGAATTACGCGAGAAAATAATTTGCTATGTTGACATAACATGTTTAAACGTAAGAATCAGATATATGTAAATTAGTATATGAATTAACATAAACATCAACATAGAAAAAAAAGATTTGATAAATATTTAATGTTATAAGGCTATATTTTTTAATGTTGTTGTTTTATGTTATGAGATCGCATGTATAGTAATATAACACGAGAAATATCATTGAAAACATTAACATGATGAAAATAACGTTACGTTTCAAGAGGTAACAAACATTGGACAAAATATTCGTGTCGTTACATATATCTCAACGTGTTTCTTCCAAAAATAGTTGTTTTTGAAATAGACACAATTTGTTTAACAATTTGGTTAAACATTCTTTCTTAGTTGAGCCTGTTTATTCTGCTTAATGGATGCCAGTCCTTATACACCTGTTTGGTCTGCCGGAGTAAGCAATCAACGAAGGTGGTGTTTCTTTTTCCCTACGAGTGAAATGGGAAGTGTGTTCAAGCTGATGGCAAAGTAGAGGTACAAAGAAGAATTTGACCAAAATTAGAAACGTGTACTCATCTTCGTAGTTCAATTAATTATCTTTGTAATACCATTAAATGTTCAATGGGGTTTAGAGATTATTTCAAAGAAATTTGATGGTTGATCGGGTATCGTCTGATGCATCGAGAACATTTCTTTATCCTTGATGCAGTGAAGATTTCAAGAGTTACAAGAACTTTTTTTATTATATGTCGAGTACATATGGATATAAACTGCCTAATGTCATTTTGATGTATTTCAGTTTTTTANTTATCCTTGATGCAGTGAAGATTTCAAGAGTTACAAGAACTTTTTTTATTATATGTCGAGTACATATGGATATAAACTGCCTAATGTCGTTTTGATGTATTTCAGTTTTATGTCTCATCAACGGTCTCATACGTATTAATCACATATTATAGCAATTATGTAACTTGTAGTACCGACGAAGGAGTTTATTTCACTGCAAAATAATTAATATTAACTATTTTTCATGAAAGTAACCATTGGTTGTCAATGAGTAGAGAACGACTCCCTCTTGCTTTAGGATGTTTTTATTTTAATTTATAATTACTTTACTTTTAGTAACTCAGTCACAGTACAGGAGAGAATAAAAACTATTCATAAACAAATACAATGGAGTGAACTACAAAAGAAGAGTACTACGAACCGAAACTCCTGAGAGAGCGGAAATTTGCGCCGCAATCATGCGTTAGTACACTACAAGGGTAACATTAGATGTACTGTTAACAGTTGGGGTGGGCAAATATCCGACCGAACCCGACCGCACATTTTCAGGTTTAGTCGAGACGAATCGGTTGGAATTATAAATGTGGTTAATTAAAAAAAATCGATGAATTGACCGCTTATTTTTACAGAAGCGTTTTAGTTAACATATATTTTAGGGAACATATTCAACGGCGTCTTGTTAATAAACCTAAAGGTTTTTGGATTAATAGACTTCACAATTCGATCCGATTATTGTGTATAGAAGCTGTAGTCATACTATCCATTTTTTATTTATTAATTCATAAGGGCTTTTAGCCGCCTGGCGGCCATAATCAGCGTTGTTACAAAAATAAACAAATATGTTTGAAAGCAATTTTTGGAGTGACACATTTAATTAAAAGAAAATTATATAATTCATTGAAACATTAATTGCTAGTTGTCACAAATCATAAAATTAGACAGAAATACTGAAAAAGAGACACTGATTTTCAACAATGAAATCCACCGTATTTTTTACTAGTTTTATGATTTATAGCAACTAGTCTTTATTATGAATTAATAAATAACAAAGAAATTGGATAGTATGACTACATTTTCTTTATGAAATAATGTGCAATCCAACAACAACGAACCTCGACATGCAATCCGACAAGACCAAGTCCACTAATGTGCCATCAGTGTCAGTTATTTGTCCAACCCTACTGTTAACATTTTCTGCATTTTATCTCTTATCAATAAATTCCAATGTACTCTACGACACAATAAATTAGGGACAGTAAAATATCTTCTTCAAATATCCAAGATTAAAATGACACGAGCTCTTAGAAAAAATTCTTCGACAGAATTTGTACGCGTTTGTTGATCAGTTCGATACCAATGTCTCAGTGTAATAACCATTATACAAATACTATGGGGCATAGGTAGCTCTTCTTATGATATCACTTTAAAAAATGCGGTAAAGATTTCAAATTAGACTCGACTACTGCTCTCAAATCTTGACATGTTTATGTAATCAGTGAAGGGTGAAAGAAAAACGAATCCTACGTAAAACGTGAATCATCGTTCATCCGATCCAACGTATCACACGGTCATCCCCATCATTTATCATTGCGTGGTTGGCATCAGCAAGGTCACGTGGAACTAAACATTGCCAAACTAATGTCGTATCATCTATCAGGCGGGATGCTGCGGACCGGTGGAAGCGGGCAGGCAAAAGTACATCACTCTTCGTAAAACGTGTATGTTCTGCCGGTGAACTCATGACTAGAAAAGTGACATTATTTCTCATTATTTATTTTAGTCGTATAACTCTGTTAGTTGATATAAATAATTTTCCTTATCCTGACCGTTGGTTGTCTCTAGTTCCCAACGGTGCTTAACGAACACACCAGTTGCCATAAGATTTAATTCTATTATAATCATATTTGTGGAAAATTACATAAATTAAATTTTTTTCTGATTCGTTAACATTAGAACGTATTGCTAGATCGTACATGATTATGACTGAAAGTGTGGACGGAGTAACTGGCAAGTTTCTTAAGGGTGATTGCCAGGATAATGTAAGCAGAGCCCACAGCAAATACGGGGCCAAACCACAGGTCTTCAGCCTCGCCAAAATTGTGCTCTGTTGTAACCATATTGCATACAGCAAATAAAGTCCTTTTCAATTCAACTCAATTCAATATTAATAATTCAGATAACCTTTCAACTAGTTAAACGTGTGCGAATAATTTACACACGGTTGAAGATTGAGAAATGTTAAGAGAGTGTGGGTGCATAAAATTGCTATTTTAGGTAAAATACATTAATTAAAATAGAGCTTGATTATGTCAGTATGACAACTGAAGACCATTATTCAGAAACAAAAAGTGAGACAATTTACTTGAACACAACAACAGTCTGATAACATCTATGGTAAGAAATACTTTAAGCCCATGAGTCACACTTGCGTCACACACGCTATATTGAACTGTATTTCCACGAAATAAAGTTGATGAAACTTAAATTCACCCTCAGTTAAACTATTAAATATATTCCTGAAAATCGTTCAATGTAAAGTATTATCAAATGCTTACACGTTATAGTCCGATGCCAATACTCATTACTGACAAGACACAGATGCACAAGTAGAACTACCTGGTAGACAGTTCATTCTCCAATTTCTCTTCGTATCGTAGTAAAACATATTAGGTAGATCTTCTCCTGATGAGACTCTACGACTCTCAGTGGATCGTGACCGACTCAATCACCTTCGACAACTCCTTCCTATTGTGCGACAGTCTCTTCCAGTTCTTCTTTTCTTTGGTCTGCTTCTTCGTTTGGTGTAATTCTGTAACGTTCTTTACCACATGAGTGTGGTTCATACGTTCCACATGACCGAGTCATGCCAATCTTCTAACCGTGATTTCTCTGACAATGTTATGTTGGTTTATTAATTTATTCAGTTCTTCATTTGTTTTTTTTTGATTCAAGATATCTGCTCCAATTTTTATTGAGTCAAAGATCTTTCTTAGTATCCTTCTCTCGAATACAAGTAATTTGTGTTCCAATTGTGTTTTCATTGTCCAGATCTCCCAGGCATATAAGGTAGATCAGTTTATAGAAAATGTAGTGAAAGGTGAAAATATTGAAAAATACTTCTTTAATAAAATTATTTATCTTAAATCTTTCTATGGCCTGAAATTATTTGACTTTGCTTTTTATTANTATCTGCTCCAATTTTTATTGAGTCAAAGATCTTTCTTAGTATCCTTCTCTCGAATACAAGTAATTTGTGTTCCAATTGTGTTTTCATTGTCCAGATCTCCCAGGCATATAAGGTAGATCAGTTTATAGAAAATGTAGTGAAAGGTGAAAATATTGAAAAATACTTCATTAATAAAATTATTTATCTTAAATCTTTCTATGGACTGAAATTATTTGACTTTGCTTTTTATTAATAGAAAATGCAATAAAATTAAATTTTGATTCACACTGAAAATAATGTGTTTTAAATCAAATGCGTTAACAGTTGGAGTTGAACTGTATTTTAATTATATATTTTGCATATATATTTTGGGAGGTACTCAAACTGTTCTTATATGTTCTTCAAGGATTTAACAGAATGTCTTTTACATTATTTCGCATCTAAATTTAAAAAATATCTGAAAGAAACTATTTCTTTCACCGTCGAACAGAATTTGTTGAGAGGTTCTTGAGTGTTGATCGCATCACGTCCCTTCAGACGCTTGCCTTTAGCCCATCTCTTGTGACTGTCAAAATCGCCGCCGGTCTTCTGACACACCTGTCACATCCTTGTCTCGTTGTAGGGGATGGTGAGGGGCGGATTCACACCCCAATGACGTTTATCCGCAAATCCAGAGTAGCTCCCGCAGGACTATCATGACGATATTCTAAGCACAAAATAATATACTAGTTCTATTTAGTTGAACTATTTATAACACACATATTAAAAAACAAACCATAGTAGATTTTCTGGAATGGACCCAGGAAACGTTTTAAAAGAATAATCGGGTTGAGAAACCTAATTTGATGAATAATTAAAAATTTACGACTTTTTATGGAAGAATAATTTTTATATTTTCTGTAAAGAGCTCTTCACTGAAAATATAAATATTATCCGTCCATAAAATGTAAGTTTTTATTTATTTATTTATTTATTTAGATTATATAAGGGACGTTAAATGTAGTAGAAACCCAATTAGACCCAGAAAAGTGACTAATATCTTAATTTCAATTCCCCTCCGTTATTTCCTGCAAAGCTATTCAGAAATAGACATATTTTCGTAGGTAATAATGGAAATTATTGTCTCCTTTAAATTATTCATTTGAAAGTGGAGTCCCTTTCACGCGAGTATTATTTGGAGCATTTGCTTGTATTATTTAACATGTCTTTGAGATCACGTAAATATGAAAATTTTCATGATATTGTGATGGAACAATGGAACAAAAATATAGGAACGAAAACTATTATCGCCTTAAATTATCAGTAACCTAATATTAATAATTTTGCTCTTCATTTCACATATTGCAACACTACTTGACTGAAATGTTGAAAACGTTTGCTCGGAAAAGAATCGTATGGAAATGGAAACACGCATTACTGGAACTTTATAACGATGGAAATACTTTTACTTCCTCCAGCGCCACCCGATTAGAATAACAAAATGAGTAGTAAATAGTTAATTGCCGAAACAGATGTCCAGACAACGATGATCAAGTTTTCAGAAGTTCCGTGCATATCAATGCCAAATATCTTTAAACTACTTTTTTCTCACCTTGTATTTTCTCTGACTCTTATATCAGGTCAGAAGTTTTTTAAATCACGTTTTTAAATATGAACGTTAATAACTGTACGATTTTGAATTTAGGTTGTGGAGTTTAGAAGGTTACCAAGTTTTATTTTTATGTAATGTCATGTGAGAATGCACTCAAGTATAAACACCTGAAACGCCTTAGCCTTTGGATTCCCACATATTATCCAAGCCAAGGTTTTTGTTTTTTGTACTTTAGGAAATTTGCGGTGTCCGCATCGTAAGGCAAAACTGTTCTTTGATTTATTTTTTGTGAAACGAGTTTGAATCTCTGGTCTTCATTCGTAAAATGTTATTTTCATTTTTTATATATACTTTTTTGTATATACTTAAGAGACTACCAGCGTCCTTTCTATTTTAAAGAAGACAAATTGATTGATGTGTTTGATTCTCCTCTTGTCGATATCTTCAATTATTTTTTCCGCGGGACGTATGTCGGATATCTGCGTCGTGAAGTTCTTAATACTCAAACATATTCCATATTACGGCGCATTTAACGTTGATATTTAACATATCTAAAATCTGGTCAACTGAATTTCTCTCATTTCAATATTCCATTCGTAACAATTTTAGTTGTAGGGTGGATTTGTATGGTCAGAACCATCCAAATAATAAAAGGTAATTTTTCCGTTACTGAGTTCATAGCGCTGAAGCTATAGATTGCTGCATGTCTTTGTTCGTTGAAGCGGCCACGAGTTCACCTGAGGAGAGCAGATACTTGCTGGTGGCAGGCGTCTCAGCAGCTGTTCGTGGCACCAGCCTCTTCTTCCGTTCATTTGCACGCTCCGTGCGTCCGTAGTCGTCACAGCCACCACCACCGTCGCCACCGTCGCCTCGAGACGCTGAGCTATTTCGAGCGAAGATGCAGACCTCTAGCAAATGGTATTGAAGCCTGTGGCGGATTTTCGAGCCATAACGTCTGACTGCCTTCCTCTGGTCGTCCTTAAAGTATATTGCCGGGTTTGGGATGCGGTACAATGCTTGGTTTTTCTATCACTATCCTGTGTTGTGCTGGTAATGTCATGTCGTAGATCGTAGTTTTATGCTGTTATTCATCAGTAAGGTTTTCATGCTTCTTCCGCTCGTGCATTTAACTTCAAAGTGATGCTATTAACTCGTTGAACTTATAAAATGAGATCTATTTTTCATGTATTATTGAAAAGACATGTGCTCAAACGAAGTTCGAAGGAGATATATCTATTCTTATTAAGTTTCATGTGAATATACATAATTCGCGTGTTATAATACAAATTTATATAATGTGTTTCACAATATGTTAAGAATATGTAATTTATCTCAGAACCACCAACACGACCCAGTTTAATTTTTTCGGTTTATTTCGAATATTTTAATGTGAATTTCCCTAAAATCCATCTGAAGTAGATTTACGAAACGGCTTCAAACATGTTTCATTCAAATTTTTCTTGCAGAATTTTTTTTTGCTCTTTATATATCTAAAATTTGTTTGTAATTTACTTGAATGTCAGACCGAAAGTCTATACTAACCAGTTTTTTCTCCCTATGGCACCATATCTGCATTCTTCCACCAACTCACGCGAAAATAATCTTCATCATCAATGCATTTTCAGGAACATTATAATTTTCTATAAAATTTATTTGTAAGAAGGGGACAAGATTTAAAAAGCTAGGGCCAGTTGATATAAATTACCCATGCAATTCATATTCCTGTTCCGATTTCTGACATTTCAACAATCAAGTCGTGACCTTCTTTATACTTCCAGGAGACAACGAAGCCTTTGACGTAGCTGAAGAAAGTTACAATATTATATCCAAAATGTCGGACCCACGTCCGAAAACACAACGTCATCCGAGGAGCCACATTAATATCCAGGTTTGATTTGTGACGCGTACGAATATTGCGCCAGTTATATTTACATAAGAGTATAGACAGGGGTGGTATAGTAGCAGTGTCTTCGTCTTCACTGTATTGCTGAGACGAAGAGCGTAGGTTCAAACTCTGGTCGACCGAAGTATGAGAAGTTTTTAGCGGTAGTTTCCCTCACCCACTCTAGAGAAATGTCGGTTCGGTACCAGAAGTTTCCTGATAACCCAACTTGTCTCATCCCCGATTCCTTCACCCAAGTCACGGATAGGTGGGAAAGTCTCATGGCTTAAACTTCGCCATAACATAAAGATAAAAAAATCGGTGGGCCTTCTGTGTTGCGAAAGCAGTAAATATACAACAATAGTCCAGTATTTCGTTTTCAAGGTGAAGAGATGTAATAAACAAAGGAGAAATATATGTTCATAAACGAGTTCAATAATTAGAGAGTAGCGTTACCTGTGAGGTACTTCCTGAATTAGGTCAATTCAAATTATGTTGACATTGTAACTTACGTGGGTGATCATTATTAAATAATTAATATCAATGACTCTTTTATCAATACACACCTGTTCAGAAAATAATGATTGAAACGTTGAGAAATGTAATAAATAATTAAAGGCATATATTATTTATTAGAATTGATTTTTATCATTTATTCCTATTCTGTTAATCTCATCGACGTTTGTGCCAATAGTAGTGTCATAGGGTGGCTGTTTATGAATTTACTCAATACCAATTCATTTTGTATATAAAACAAATAATAGTACATAGTTAAAATGTACGAATACTATACTGAACCTGACCAAAAACTTATCTTTGCAATCAAAAACCATTAGAGGAATTTGTTATGAAAGACGAGGGAGAAAGATTGGGAAAAATATTACGTTGTAGAAATACGATAGATATATCTCAACTGAAACATTCCTCGTGTCACGACTGTATTGCTGGTTGCGTTTGCTGTGTTTTGAGGAGTAGGGATTTACCAGAAACACTACGTCTTTCGGCACACCTCAGAAAGCAATTTCCCATTTACCTATCTATGCATTGCTTTTAAGAGAGAAAACGAGAAAATAATTCGTCTTCATTTAGATATAATATATTTATTTGAGATTTTTGTATCTCGTTTGTTACTTACTATTAATATCATAAGAAAATAAATTATAACTACGTACTCTCTCAGCGCTAGTTATGCAGATCGTGTGTGTGTGGTCCGATATTAGCAAAACAACAGACCTTGTTTATTAACATAATCAAATAGTTATGAAATGATATAATGTGATAAATATTGTTGTATATTACTTCATGACAACAATAATTATTTATTTCGTGACATGATGGCAATAATGATGTTTAAATCTTGCTTCTAGTTTCCTGTGTTCAGGACTTATCATAGAAAGTACTCAATGTATACGTATGTAATTAAAAGTTCACTTAAATAATAATATTATTAAATATAGTTTTTAATTATTTGCTGAACCATTTCTAGATTATTTACAGAGAAGTGTTGCTTTGCAGATGTCTGAACATAATGTAATATTTATTAAAAACATCGGTTCCGGTCTGTTATTTAACCAAAAAGTAATTAATATAACTAACAGTATAAAAATTTTCGACGCTTGGCTTCAACAATAACCTTAGGAATCACAGAAAATGAGGGAAAACCCTAACTAGGGCGGGGATTAAAATCTCAAATAAATGAAAACAAGTTTATATTACGCAAATTAAAGAAAAGGCCTGCTGACTTCATCGAAGGACAACGAATTGGAGATTAACAACACACATTACTTATTTGATATTTAAAAATACATTATGCTCACCGTATTCAGCAAAAAATTGATTTAGTTCACTTAGTTTTGAAATCATTTAAGCACTGTGAGTAGAACAAATTTTCTTATATTTTTGTTTCATTGAAGTGTAAAGTTCAGAAATTTCCGTTGCCAATGAAATATAAGGAAGAAAATAAGCAAGTCACAATTACGAGGGAAATTTCAAAATTTTTGTATTAGTATCACAAGCTTTTATCACTCACATCCTAAATTAGCGACTCTGAAATCCTGGTGATTTTACAAACAAATAGTTTATAAACAAATTGTTAAAGAAGCTTTTGGTGACTGAAAATTGTCATTAGAGATGATAAAGTAATTTGTACAATATACCCTATAAGTAGTAACTTTCTATTCCGTAGTTTCAACGTACCAATTATAAATTGATGAAGTTTGAAATTAATGTAATATTGATTTTGATCGGAGTGTTGAACATTATATTTCATATTAAACTATGTTATCTAATAATAATCAACAATGTGGTATTTCATTCGATGAATTGCTAAGTTTTGTTGGTGCAAATCAAATCCAATTACATATTCACTGTGGTACTGGTTCTCTTCATTTTATTTCAAATACATTAACAGAAAATGACAGTTACAAGTGTAATAAAGATATTTACATTATTCTTGATTCGAAAGTGTGTCAGCTGGTTAATATATTCAATACAAATTTAGTTTGAAATACATAAAATATTCAGAGGTGTTGTTTTTACATATATTAAAATCCCGCATAATTATTGCCCAATATACTTTTGTTATATGTGTAAGATATCCAATTATATTTTAATTTAGTAATCACACCATATTAAATTAAATATTCTAAATATAAAAATGGAGAGAAAAGAATTTTTTTTCAGACTATGCTTATTTTGTGAGGAATATTGGTCGTTGATGTACGGAACTAATTAATTGTGCAATATTTAACTGAATTTTGCGATTTCGAAAATCCCTGAAGATGAAATTCTAGTTATTTCTTGCACCATCTCGAGTTAATCTGTGAGAAGTAATCATTGTTTTTCATGGGGGTGAAACAGTTACAAAAGTTCTTGAACTCCTCTTTTCAAGCTCATTAATTTGTGCCGATAGTACAATGTAAAATAACATTAGATTTTTAAAAAAATATTTGAAACGACTTGAATCTACAAAAATCTTGCACAACATGTCGATATAACGAAGAATTGAAAACATTTTAACACTTTTCAATCACTTTATTACACCGGAATATATCTCTTATTTGAGATAAAACGTTGGGTATTGTTTCTTGCCAGTTAAAGGTTTTTAAATTCTTGATTATGTTGACATGCATTGCAAGATTTTTGTAAATAGGTTGGTCTGCATATGAACAAGGTCGTTTCAAGCATTCATTATCGGATAACAGACGTAACTGCAACATCATTAGATTTAAAAGTTAGAGATGATAAGACAAAATCACTAAAGTTATTTCTGTGTGAGTTCACAAGGTAATCGTGTGTGAACTGCAGTCAATTCATTCAAATAATGCAAATAAACTAGTTTGTGTTGCGTCCATCAATAATGTACCTGTGAACATGAGTTCGTGGTTGGTAGTAGGGAGTAAATAATATTAGACAGAATTGAAGAACATGCATGAATATCTTTCAAATATTTTGTAAGTTAATTCATATTAGTCCATACTATATATGCGTAACGCGAAAGTGTGTCTGTTTGCTACCTGATCACGACTAAACCACTGAACGTATCGTGATGAATTTTGACGAGGAGATACTTTTAATGACCAGGATGAACATTACTTTAAAAATATGTGGTAAGAAAGATTAGATAGGTTTTCGACGATAAATCTCGATGAAATCTGGAAAAAGAGTTATAATCGCTTACGCTGCCTAACCGGTTAGCGATAAGTGACAACTCCGAAAGGCGATATTGTTTACCTCAAAGAGTTCTAAAAAAAGTCCGAGACAGCATATGTCTATCTACAAAAATTAACCTAAATTATCGATAGAACCTTATTAAAAATAAGAGTATTAAAACACTTCGATTGAAGAGAGTAATTTAAGAAGGAAAAAATCAATCATAATCTTATTTAATAGGTTATTTGTTTTGTGCATTTATCAAAGATAGAAAACCTCTTTAAATAGTAAACGTTCGATGAATAGTTTATATTTTACAAGTATTTTAATGAAATGGTGCAGCCGCGTCATGCATCATAAACGAAAATTCGAACGACATGACCTCCGCGAGATGATGTAGCATATAGTCAAGTTTTGTATTAAATTTACATTATTATCAATTTGTAAAATTAGGATGTTGCACATATGTTTTTTAAAACCAGTAAGTGAAAGGATTTTGATCTTACTTTATTGATTTTTTCCCGAGCAAAAGTAGACAAATTTAAGAAAAACCCCGGGCACAACCAGGTAGTCAGCTAGTTTTAAATGAATGTTTCATAGACAGTATTTTATTGATTTTTATGTTTTAATTGGTAACGTGTCTCTGCTTTGATTGCTACTTCTGCTACTTGTTTGGTAATTATCTTAAGGAATATTCATGACAGCACTTTGAAAGTTGAGAGGCACGTTAATCAACTTCTAGCTCTCTGGCGTCGTCAGTTTTGCGTATCAAAGCAGAGTTCATAAATATGACCTTGCACATCTCGCCGAGTTCCAACGAGAAAAATCACGTGCCTAACTTAGTTAATGAACATACTTCTAAAGTGATACCATCGTCTTTAATTATTTTTATTGTAAAACTCTTTGTCTTTATTGTGCTGATCGATATAAAGAAAAGCTAAATATGTTATGGAGATTACGCGACCCATTACCGTGATGACTCTGGATTAACTATGTGAATGTTGTGCTGAATTATGTGAGGTGACAAACGTGGTGTACATCAGTGTTCTTTTAAAAACAATCTTATGTTATTGAAAACTTAATAATAATATTATTAATAATAATAATATATATTTAATCAATCTAATCCGTGATAATGAATTTCCTATAGATATCCAGTGTAGAGTTTTCTTAATTATTCTACCGTGTACTTCGCATGAATAAGAGAATATGTCTTATCTTGTGAACAAAAGGAAAAATGACACCAGTATGGAAAAAATCACCCAGTGACCAAGTGTAGCAGTCAAGCCTGACATACTGGCAAGTAACTACAGCCCTTAACATGATGACATAAATAACTTGCGTCTCCCCGCGGCCTTGGTGCCTACGATGTTTGAAAGTTTAAAATTTCAGTACTGGATATTTCTTAATTTTTTACTAATTTCTGGATTGAAATTAATTTAAAAAATAATGTTATTTGTTAATCAGCATTCAATTTCCGAACAAACCATTGGTTTGCAGAAGGAAATTGGAACTTTTGATTCTAAGTGCACATTAAAAAAATCCCGATCACTCTTCAGCGCTCCCAATATAAACCATTCATTAAAATTTAGTAAAATTTAAATGATTTCTCTAACTAGATTACTTTTCGCATAACACTATAGGTATAAGTATGAAGTAGAAGGGACGAAAGTAAACAAAGTATAAATATCAATATTCGGTTAAAAGTTGTAATATTTGTCGAGAGTTTTATTATTAGAAAAATAAAATATTTAAAGGAAAAGTGGAGTGTCTAACTTAACTTCAATATTCTCAGTAGATAAATGAATCTTTCTATTTTACAGAAGAAAAATTTGTTCCAATATTTAAACACTAAACATTTGTGAATGTTAATTATGTCCTAATGAAAACGATGTGTGTGCACAATTTTATTAGTTTACAGTACGTTGGTGTTTCTTGTATATAACATGTTTGCCGATATTTCCATGGCACGGTGACCTGTAGTAAAGTGTTTCACAACGTGGTACCCATATGGGAACCATAAAAAGGGTAATTGTCTGTGCGGGGTTTGTACTCTACATAAATATTTTTTTCCCACTATTTCCATTTACAGACATGTATTTCGATTTTAACAAATATGTATTAAACAAATATCCACACAAGTTTTAATTCGTGCCATCATCAGGTATTATTAATAACTTACGAACATGACCTAAATTACACTTACATAATGTTTTTAATCTACAACACTAAACAATAAAGAATAAATATATATTATCACAAAATTCAGTCGTATTTACTCTATTATTTTTCCATGTCCGATCTTCAATTTATATCATCAGGTATGTTTTTATTAATATCATTATTTATGTATCAACTTTACGTAACAACTTTCTTAATCTATATCCGAACATTCTCAAAATATATTTTGATGATCGTTTTCTAAGTAAAGATTCAAAACGACTCTTCTGAATTAGCTATGTATCTTTTGAAAATATATTTATATATAACTGGCGTAACTTTATCATTTAATATATCATATGTACTATGTTTTAGAAATCTCACATTGATGGCGTCCATGCAGAAGCTGAAACATCTACTGTCCTACCGAATTCATCATGACTGACATTGCAACCAGCTACAGTTTACCCCCTGATCCAGGTGGTGAGTTTTTTTATTATTTCATTACTATGCATGTGTTTTTGCTCATGTATTCTATTTTTACCAATATACCTCATTTAAATGCATGAAATTCGTTTCTTTTTTTTTGCTTGTCTCGCAGAAAACAAATTTGCATTCGTTTGAACTGTTCTCATAAAGTTGTTAATAGCGGCACCTACGGAGGAGCGAAATGAACTCATTACAATTACAATCTAATTACTAACGAATAGAACGACCATATTTCTATAAAGAGAGATATATTTACTTACGAACACAAATAAATCTTAAGTAAATATGTCTGCTTATAAAAATATGGTCTTTTTATTCGTTATTAAGTAAACATCCAGACGGAAAATGTGACCCATCAAATTATATTTAAAAATAATTATAAAAGAAATAGAATGTTGTTCAAATGAATGATTATGGTTCTGTTATAAATATAATTTTCAGAATTTTCTGGAGAATGATGAATCTCTCGAAAATCATTTTTAGAATGATACCTGATTTTCGAGTGACACAAATTGGTTCATTTGATAACTGTCACAATTCGTGACATCGATCGATAATTTTAAACATGAAATGGATAAGAGTGACCAGAGAAAAAAGATAAATTTTTAAAACGTTTCCTTAAAAAAAAAAGATATAAAGAATAGAATTTATTTTATCATTATTATTATTATTATTATTATTATTTATTTTCATGAACTTTTTTTACAACTTGTAGTTAGATTCAGGTAAGGTGCAGGGTGTACCAAGCACCCTCATCTCAAACAATGTCACAATTTAAAAATCTTCTGACTATTCTACAGAAAAAAAAACATTTTGTCAAAACTCTCAGCCGATGTAATCTCACCATTGATTTATGTTGCATCTCTACTGGGTGTCTCATCGATGACCAGAATTTATCTACTTCTGTGAGGTTGGGGTGACATTTGTCAGAAGTTTTGCTTGTGTGGTTGGTCTTCATTTTTTTGTGAATTCTTCTGTAAAAGTTCCTTTAATTCAATTTTAATAACCTGTTGGGAAATCTTCTGCGAACGGATGTGTTGTATCTACTAAGTCAGATTTTTAATGCGTTCAGTTTTTGCTTGTGTATCCCTAATCTCACTCACATCCTCATAGTTTTTATAAAAATTTGGTATGAATTCTGTATCTATAAAATATTTGTGAGACTTTCTTTTACAGCTTTTTGTTTACATTTCTCCTCATCGCCTGATAAAGACGAGCAATATCCTTCCTGTTCTTTTCAATTCTATGATCATCCTCATCTTCCATTTGGGCATTGGTTTATCTCCAGTTGGTTCAGTAGTTTCTGCACATGTACGTATTTTGGTACCATTGCATGTGACAACACTCAATGCAGCACAGTGGATGCGTGAATGCATTTGATCAAAGGAATGAATGGGTGTTAAATATTATGGTAAAACAATGTCGTTGATGGTTATGCGGGAAAATTTCTTTGTTCAGTCGTGGAATTGCTGGTCTCTTAGTGGGGTCAAATCCTGAATATTGTAAGTGATACTTATTTAAAGTATGACGGATTTCGTCTATTTTATTTACATGCTCTGAGTTATCGACTAGGTTTTCATTCACTTGGTGGAATGTATTGTTTGGATGCGATTGTGTATATGGATCACGATCAGTTTATTGTTTAGCGGAGCAGTTCACTTGGTCCACAATACGTACAGATTCGAGTTTTCATTTGCTGTCACATCTTGATGCTTCTGTCGCAATATCTACTCCACCTCTGATTTTAATTGACGCAAAATTGCTTTGGGGATAAGGTTGTTGGTAACTATTACTCTTCGTTGGTCGGCTATTCTTTGTTCAGTCACATTATATTACTGCCGGGACATATTCGAGAAATATAACTCGAATTCCTGAAATCGGAAGGAATATTACGACAAAATTATGAAGCAAATGTCAAGACAAATTATTCAGTTTTTTAAACACATTTGTTAGGAAGGGCATTGAAAGTTTAATTATTAAAATAAAGAGCGTATATAACGAAAGTGTTAACCACGACTCCCTATTAATGACAGTCCATATAAAAAGGTATTGTCTATTGTTCATCCAACGGAAATCGTTAAGATGATCACCTTCGTTACCGCGGCCTTTTACATTACTTATATCTGATTTCATAACTTCGTTATGTCTAATTCATTCAAAAAGGCATATTGTATATATTACGTATCAAGATTTCGGTCCCTTGTTGGAGAGCAGAAAATACGTTGTTAAATTATGCAATTATCTATTTGTCTATCACAATACAGAACGTAAATTTTGTCATTAGCTATTCCTGATTTCAGGGTTTTTAAATCTCGTGTGTCTTCTTCCTCTCGGTGGTTCATTATTTCTGATTCACTGCAGAAGCGTCTCTCCCCTTCTCCTCACTAAATAATTTTGAAATATTCCGTGATCAGACAAGATTTTTATATTTTTCTCTGGGTGGTTTAAACCATTTTTGATTTTTATACGCATTTGTCATGTTCGTAGTGAATGTCATTCTTCGATCATCAACGATTATGTCGAACAAATCAAATGGATGAATATTAAATTGTCTGGGAGGCCAAGGAAGGGCAATGGCCAAGGTTGAATGTTTCGTGTTACGTACGACGACCAGAGGTTTCAGACTCTGTTCCACTGACCTCTGAGAATAGTAGGAAACATAGTTTGAACGAAGTTGTGTAATTGAACTGCCGTCGTAGTTCAAATGGAAAGAGGAAGTTAGTTTCTCATGTGCATGATATCTCAAATCTACGGATTGTCACTGCGGACATCTCGAGGGTGGTATTCTCAAATTTATGTAACTTTACTCAGAGAAAATGTATCCTTAAAATACGAGGAAGGGAACGCACTGTATTTTTATTAGTTTATTGTAAAATTGTAGCAGTTAGTAGGTTTATAGTCTAGAACGTTGACTGATCTTTTGACAATAAATTATTAATTAACTTTTTTCTTTATTGTCAGTATGTTTGGGTTCATGTTGGCACACGGATTGTACACAGTGTAACCCACATTTTTACTTCACCGTTCTTTAGGGTAATGATAAGGGTATCTCGAGTTACGTTGGCAGTACTTTCGGATTTCTTTTCAATTAAATCTACTACCAACATCAGCTAAATCAAATATTACCTCGTGTCTTAGTTTGTTGTGTTATCAACTTGTATTTTTTACACTTTTGCGGCTACTTTAAATATTTATTCGAATATTACTTAAATTTATAGAAGTTGGTAATTCGTGTAAGACAGCCATATTTACGAGGAGGAGTTAGAGTTATTCTAAATTATGATAAGAAACATTTGAAAACATTATTTGAAGTGATATTAAATATCCAGACCGTCTTTCACTCACGATATGCTATAAGATAAAATTTCTAAACAATCTTGTCCCGGACCTCTTATAACTAGCAGCTTTTATTTATGATTTTAGTAAACAATTTAGAGGATCTTCAAAATCGAAAATATCAAGTTTTCAAACACTCACATTTCTTTCGTATTGTACTCGATGTAATAAATTGTCAACAAAAGTACTTTCTCCGACACCAAGGGAAACACACCTCCCTTTCAAGTTTCAGGGCGTGACACACTGATTTATATATTTTTCCAAAAAGGTACAGTGGTGTTTTGTTTGAGCCTTGGAACCTTTTGTTGGCTCCGTAGAACCTTGGGAAAGTTACGACACCTTGAGAAGAATAGTTTCTCCTGTCGCCTGAAAAGAAAAAAGCAAGGATGCAGTATGTCTCTCGGAATGTTTGTCCGTATCTCATTTCTAGTTGCGAATTTGTTGAAAATTAATCCTATTCCATTCAGTCATTTATTCATAATTATGAGAGAAATGATGATAGTTCTAGAGCTTTAGTTATTATATTACAAATTATATTTTTAAGAGAATGAAGGTGATATTGTTTGAAATCTTGTACCCAAACTTATCCTTCTGCAGGTACAAAAAATTTTAGCTTAAAATATTTGCCATACATTAGATGATTACTCCATTACATCTAATATTGAGGGGTTCTATGGTCAAATTCATTCACAATTACTCGGGATAGAACGATGAGAGTTTTGCCTTTTCCAGTCTTGGTCCCCAATGAGCGTAATTCCATTGCTTCTAACGGCTGCTGACATATATTGAATCAACCGTATATCGGCGACTTTCTGTCATAAGAAATGTCGCGACGAGTTGAGTTCGATGGTACTGCGCACACCGACGACAATCTGTCGTTGCGACAGAAAAGTCGCCGATGTGCAGTAATCCTTACAGATACTGGATTCGAAATTATTTTTCATGGCCTCAATATTTATCTCCCACCAGAAACAGTACATTTTCCTTACTCCTCGTCGTGGATCGTAAAAAAGTGAAAAGTATTTACACCTCAGACGTTGTATTGGTTTAGTGGAGAGCAGTTCGTGGTTTAGTAGCGCGTAGTTTAGTCGACCCTTCGCGAGGTCCAACCGCTCGCTAATGCGATTACTTAACGCGCAGAGCGCTATTCGATTATCCGCCCTGCTTCCGTCTGCTGATTGGTCGACGCATAAAATGAAGGAGTAGCCTTGCAGCATGGGGGTTAGTTAAAGTGAAAGTATTTAATGAATTTATGGGGGAATCAAGAGAGTTATGGCGGACGTTTCTTCCCTCGCATTTTCCCTAATTGGTCTGGGCGATGATGAGAATCGATTAGATCGCATTTCTTTCTCTCGCAGACTCTTCGAGGTCAAACAGAAAACTTGCTTGAATTACTTGAAGTGAACTTTGGCTAGACTTACATGGTCACTACGATGGTTTTTCAAACATATGTAAATTTATATTAAATACCAATTGTATCTCTTTCGTACTCACTAGTGTATATCGGGAGTCTGAAGTATTTTTGAAAAGGCTTCAGCGCTTCAATTTTTTTCTATTTGCATTTTAAAATACTTTAAAGATGTTAGAATAATATTTCACAAAATTTCTCTCACGGTTCATATTATATTCGTACGTATTTAATAAAAAATCTACAATGTACACCATTGCAAAAATATGAGCGTCAAGAGCGATCACATACCAATGTAGGAATTCGTCATGAAAGAAATACCTATTTTATGAAAAAATTCCAAAACTGTGTATTCAGTTGATAAGGTAAGTAGGCAGTGAATTAAAACATTAAAACAATAGACATACATTCATTAAATATTAAAAAGTCGAACTACTACTTTGAAAATTTAATAAAAAAACAGGGTATTAGTTTTGTGGTAAGAAGGAGGATAAAATAATATTAAATATTGTAATGAGTAAAAATTCAGTAAATCCTTCTTTAATTGTATAAATATGCATTTATTTATTACGTCAATCATTTCGCATTATAAACCTTATTAACTTATGAATATTTGAAGAGGATGCACCTGTTCGTATTCAAATTCGGTGTTATTTGCGTACTTTAATTAGAGTAACGCAAAAAAGTCTAGAGCTTTTTAATGTTAGTGTAGTATTATTAACTTGCATTTTTGATGAGACTTTTGAACCAAATAAAATTTGAAATTTTCAAAGATTGTCAATTACCAGAAATCAACTATAATTACAATTTTTCTCTGACCCAAGTTTTTAAAACCACTCATATTGTTTAAGAAAAACCGAGTTTTTATGTTTTAAATAAGTCATGTTTGAAAATTTAAATAGATGCATTCTTCTACTCTTCTTATTAGAAAATAACGAGTATGAAATGAACTTTAAAATATAATCAGTCGGTAAAATTATGGTAAATATGATTATTTTAAATATTTAAATAAATAATAGGAAGTATTTGTCACTTAGAATTGAATATTATTATTTTTCATATAGCAGAAATCGAATAAATCATACGTTCCCGTTCTGCTGTGCTCTTCGCAGTAAAACATCCATTTCTACTAAATACGTTATAGTTATACACTTGCCCCTGCGTGGTTACGGTGTCGGCGTGATCGCTCGTCACCAAGTCATCCCGGGTTCAATTCCCAGGTGAGGGAAGATAAAATTTGTAGCTTTTCATTTCCGCAATACTCGGATACAGCAATCTGGATCCTATCTAGACGCTGTTCCTCCGATCTCGGCAAAAATTCACGATGAGTCTAGTGAGTAAACTCACGCAAAAACCGAGCCTTACTGGCAGTCGACATTCGTGGTCCTTAGCTGACCGCAACGAGATACATACATAATTATGCGCTTGAAGTACTACTGCAATGTGCACGTCGTATAGACGTGATTTAAAATTATTAATATGCCTAACCGGGCATGGGTCAATCCATACTAAGTGATCCAGGGCATGTTGCCGCACCCTCTGAGAAAAATTTCATCTTTTGTGTGTTGTTTCTAGTATTATTGGAGAGTTAAAAAACATAATTTAAAAAAAAGTAACATGTCTGGTTTTAAAATGGCGATTATTTTCGTTCTTCCGCACGCACCATTTTTGGCCTTTGCAAGCGTTCACGAAATCTTTAATACCTTAATATTGGTTTGGTCTAACGCCTTAAAATGATGGTCTTAAGATTTAAGTCTGAGACGTTAATCCTTCCTTTAGAAAATTGCCTTCGAAAACACTAATTTATTCATTTTGAAACGTCTAATTCAAGACCCGAAATCAATTAGACGCATGTAGCTATAGAAATTAAATATAGGTCAACACTATAGCGTAGAATGTGTTCAATTAATGTTTGTAATTTTAAGGCGCTAGACCAAACCAATCTTGAAATATTAAAGCTTACGTAAACACTTACAAAGGCCAAGAATGGTGCGCGCGGAAGAACAATAGACTAGAAACAACACACAAAAGTTTTTCTAAGGGGGTGCAGCGGCCTTTTATTATTTTTTTTGTGGATCGCCCGTGAGTAAGGCACTATAAGAATGAGTATTCTCATACCGCCATTCCGGTTTCATTCTGGACGTTGATAGCAGTTAACAATACGGCCCACCTACGCAACATAAACACCATATGTGATCCTTAGTCAACACGTAATGAACATCATTTGCTTTGTGAACGTTATAGGTGTTTATGGAAATCAATTATATTTGAATCTTGGGAAAACCTTTTCATTCCTCGTTCTACGGAATGGTAAACAACATCACTTTGAATTGATATCCAAAGTGAATCATATTCATTTGGCGTTTTTATCCTGTATGAATGTATTCACAAACACGAATTAAATTATCTTTTAATTTAATCCTGTCAAGAACTGAAGACATTCGCTACTAACACAATATTCCGTGTCAAAAACTACTACTTTTTTTCTGAAAACAATACAAAAAGATGCGAAGAGATGTTGTTGTCGATGTGTTTTCATGGAAATTTACAACACGCACGAGGCGAGTTGGGAACCAACATGGTGAATAATCAGTCTTATAAAGCTCTTCCCGTGAGTTGTCGAACGTTCGAGGAG
This sequence comes from Laupala kohalensis, assembly GCA_002313205.1. Taxonomy (NCBI): domain Eukaryota; kingdom Metazoa; phylum Arthropoda; class Insecta; order Orthoptera; family Trigonidiidae; genus Laupala; species Laupala kohalensis. The sequence goes on along the minus strand of NNCF01126737.1, from coordinate 142,524 downwards.
ACGCAGCGCAGCGCCGCGATACAAATTTATCTCGCTCTGCTGCGCTGCCGCCTTTTCAACGAACGGCATTGTGCAACACTCAGCTTTGGAAGGAGAAGATTTGTAAAGATTACTCCAGATTCAAATGAGCTCACACTTCTAGAGAATGAGTTAAATTCTGTTTGTAAGAGATAATTGCGAAAGAGGCAAATCGACTATTCCGAAGTCATGTTTCTTTGGTTCGAAAAAATGTAACTAAGAAAACATAACGGAAACGCGCAGTATTTATTAATTTATTGAATATTGGTCGCAGCAAATTATTTTATTGTCCTCAACATGAGACAGTTTGTAACAGCTCTCGTGACAATAATTATTAATTAATTAATTAATTAATTAATTAATTTTTTGTCAGTCTGTCTGGTTTGAGTTTTGTACAGAGCTCGTACTCCATGTAGTCAACGTTTTTACTTCATCATCGTACATGAGAGTAATGTATTTGAGTAATGCGTTATGTTGGCAGGACATTCAACTTTATGAAATCTTCAATTCATAGCCAACCTCAGACACCAATTCAATACACGTGAACATGTGGCGCTATTCTCTTCCTTCTGCGTCGAGCGTGTGGAAAGAATATCACCTTGTGTCTTAGATTGTTGTGTTATTAATTTGTATTTTTTACAGCAAATAGTTGCTTTTGCGACTACTATTAATATTTATTTGGATATTACTTAAATTCGTGGAGTTGGTAATTCGTGTTAGGCAGACATATTGCATTATTTTCGGCAAAGTTACATGATTTGGAGAATATGTTAAAAGATTACGAATTCAAAAGTTCATGTTTAAATTCAACGGATTTATCAGTTATATGAACCACGCTACATACTACATTTCATATTGACAATTATCGAATCACCCAGAACCAATAGTTTTGTCGGTGATATAATTATTTTTGCAGTAAATGAATAAGTTATAACATACGACCTCTTTTTGGACGATACCAGTATATGTTTTGGTGTTTTTATGTCATTCTTCTGAAACACTTGACGAAAATACCGAACGACGGGTTCCTTCCTGATGTGGATATATTTGGTGATAGAAAAATTACCAGGTGTATTGATAAAACACCAAAAATATATTGGAGTTGACCAAAAATATATAAGTTATATATTAATTTTCACGACAATTTCTGTAATAAACATCCCGAATACTTCTTCATCTTTAAGTACACTTTCGAAGAATTTCTGTATTGTTTATAATCACTCGAAATGTAATTATATAAACAGTTCATGATGATTATGTAATACTTCTTTTAACATAATATGAAATAAAGATCTTGTAAACTACTAAAAAATAATAGATTAAGTAACGTTTTACTAGTGAGAGAGATGAAGATATATTGGGGTGTTTCAAAACTTGGTTCGGAAATGGAAATGTTTGCAACTGATTTGTGTTCTCCGAAATTTATCTTCAAGTGAATGTTGCTTGGGTAAATTTCCAATCCAATGATTTTGCGTGTTTTTTATTAGCGATTTAAATTTACTGATGAAAGTATGTTTTTCAGTTCGAGTAGTCCGAAAGACATGAAATACAACGTAGGGTAAAAATCTAGTTGCCTGAAATGCTATCACTATGTTGTTGCCTAAATCCCAAGTGTTTTCTTCTGCTCTGCAAAAACCGAAAAGTTTGTTTATCTTCTGTTCCTGTCGTGCCGTACGGACACAACTTCTCGAACATTTCAACGTCAAACTTTTCAAATTCGTTTGCTCCAGCGCAACATTTAGGATCTGACGAAGTGATTGAGCTTCACAGATTTTCGAAGGTATATAACTTTTGGGGAGATAGTAACTTTCTCGATTCTACAAATGACAGTAATGTATTGATAGTTTGAAATATGGAAAAAATGATTACATTTATTTACGAGGAACAGAATAATTACAAATTTAATTTTCAAATATGTTACACAATCTCTTTGAAATGGTTTGAGCAAGTCAAGAGATGAAATGATTCTTGACTCTACGGATGAACTATTTCAATAACTGAACTAGCTTATTAAATTCTTCGACTGTCCCAATATGAGGATTTCGGCGATGATATTAGCTGACTCAATGAGAATATTTTAATGTTAAACAAAGAGAAAAATTAACACTTGCATCTCTCGATGGCAAACTTACATTAATACAATTTATATAGTAATAAAACTCGAAAATTAAAGGGTGAATGGAGTAGTGGGAAACACTCGCCTGGTTATATTTCCCCTACTAGCTCTGGTGTCAATAAAAACATTAAGTGGATTCGTATTATTTTTTATTAAGTGGAAACAACACACGGGGTTCCTTGTTAAAGGAAAACGCATATTACAAAAATTAAATTGACTTAATTATCCCTGATACATTTCTAATTAACACTACCATGCACAACCCCCCCCCAAAAAAAAATCACACGTTATCACACACTACATTGACATAAAATTTTAAAGAGAATTTCTGGTATTAATTATTACCAGTTAATTACACCAAAAACATTAATTAAATTTAGAAAGCCTTCATTTTTGCTCACTCTTCGTTCTGCCCTCATTAAGAATACAATCACAAAAGTTCTGAGCGTGGGCCATTACTATTCTGGTTCGTTGCACTAGATCTTCTCGCCGTCACTTAAATATCTATTACTGATCGCAACCAGTATTCTCAGGTTACATTTTCATTGATGATCAGAGAAGTCTAATAGCATAGGTGAAAATTGGAATGACATTGATTAGCATCGGCTCGTGCGGTGCGTCCTTCCTCGTACCTGCCAGTCGCCCATTCAGCGTTCAAATCCAGCCTACTTTGGAAGTTACCGCGCCTGTCTGAAGTTTCTCGTTCTCGGAATTTGCAGCGTTCACCGTCATAATACAGTTCTTTTACAGCGAGAGTTCATTCAACTTGATGCGACGCGATTAAATATTCTTTACAATCGCCACTTGTTACAAAAGAAAACATTTGATCTCCGACAAGTTCTCTGATAGATTATTAAAGTTGAAACTTTGAAAACTCTGCATAATTTGGAATAAGACCAAGTTATCAATTAAAAATAACTTGTCTAAAACGTGTGAAATTCACACTCCACGCGGAGTTGTCGTGATTGGTTGAGTTTAGAACGAGGAATGCTTGTTAGTAGCCACCCAGAATG
>NNCF01126737.1:115218-139141 GCA_002313205.1 Laupala kohalensis | reverse complement strand
CCGATCTAAAACTTTTGGTAAAAGAAATGACGTCACGCCCCGCAATTTTTACTCCATTTTTATTCCGTTTTCCTTTAAGTAATCATCATATTAAAAACAGTTTTAATGTAAACTTTTATTAGTGAAATAAACACAACATTTACTGCAATTGTTAAATATCAAACTATTATGAATATAAATAATAAGAAATTAAAAAATAAAATGTTATTGATATACTTTTGAAACTAAAAACAACAACAAAAGACTGCAAAGACGATTCATTTTCTGGGTATAAAGAGTTCATGCAACCATTTATTTAATCATTTGAAACCTTTTTATTACGTTCATTATCTACCGTAATTAATTTAATATTTGGATGGAAAACTATTCAGGGAAGAATTGAAATTTTAAACCGGAAGTGGAACACGCTGAATCCGTTTGACCCTGCGTGTTTTAATACCAGAAGAACGTTCTGAGTTTCGTAGGCTGCCTATGATCATATCATCTCTTCGCGAGGCAACCCCTGTTTCTCCAAGCGAAGTCGTTTGAGTAGCTCCCTCTCTTTCTTCCGCCTCCGCCACCCCCTCGTTGACGGAGCGAATGGTCTCCACGTGGCTGGTGCTTTTCAGACGTTGCCCGCTTCTGACACGGGGAGCGTTGGCGTCTGTCGTAAAGCACTTCCCCCATATGTGAGAGCAGTTTGATACCCCTCTCGTCCTTCCGATGGCCATCATAACAGCCCCCTGTCTGCTTATGCTCCTTTCTCTTCTCGCAAGACATTTCTGGTGTCAAGTTCCGCAGAGAAAAGGGTCGTCTCCTGTTCTTGGTATATAATTTCTTTGGTTTCCCATTCGCAAAACCCTTCACGTCACGGTTTCCTCGAAAACGAACTTGTATTGATTTTTCTTACTTTGTTAAATGGATATCTTTCACCTATTTTATGTTACTAGCTACATCTGTGCTCGGGAATATGGAAGTAACATTCTGTACGATAGTATGGGCGTTTCCTTTAGGAAGACCACTTTATTTACTTGGATAGTTAGTAGATACTGCTTTTCCTCTTGTGCTACGTGGCGGCAAGACATCAGAACAGTTATGAATATAGCATACACTCTGTATCATCACGTATCTTACGAACAATTCCCTCCAAATATTGTTTATGCCAGCGTAGACAGACATATCAGAGCTGTAAATTGTCAGATCCTAATTAGTCAAATAAGATCTTAAATTTCAAATGAATTAGTCTGGTAGCTTCGTTGCTTCATAAAAAAATTTAAATGCTGTTCTCTGGGAAAGGAATAAGTGAATGATGAAACAATAGGAAATCATCGACACATCTTCTAGTGCTCTAAAGTACGATTCATTTGTGTGATGTTTTGCGTCCAGTTACGCATTAAAGGAACGAACATTTTCTGAGATATTTCCTTGATAATGTATATGATTGTTTCCACTGTCAATACCTTTCCTCATCTTTTCCAAGTATTTTTTCCATAATCGAGGTGAAAGAGCTAATAAGGAGGAGATTTTCCTGCTTATATATTTACTTGTCTTTGTTTCCTAGTGACAACGGAACATTTGGATGGAATCGTTTGAACCAAGTGTGCATGTTCGCCTCATTGATTTTATGACATTTCTTCATAGTTTAGTTCAGAAAAGTCTACACACGAAATTGTTTGATGTATTATTTTCCGTCACATTTGCGTATTAATGTATATGATCCTTTTCCTTTGATATATAAGTTCAAATAAAATATTATTTCTTCATTAGGTCTGTTGCTCTGCTTCAATACGTTTTTTTAAAAACTTTATTATATTCTTAATTATTAAAAAATCAAGTTATTTAATAATCTTAACAAATAATTATTGTACTTTACATCCTGAACGCACTGTTTATATTTTTGTTCTTCATTCTAAGATGCCCGCTGAGCTGGCGAAAATACTTCCATTAGAATAAAAATTGTACTAATAGACAGCACCACATGTCGTTTATTCTCAAAATAAATGTTAGTATCTCCTCACCGATATCCGACTATCAAATAAAAAAGCTTACTTCATATGCCCTTGCCCTTCAATGCTTTCTTACTGGCTACAATCTTCAAACGAGATCTAAAAATAATCTTGCTATGAAGAATAGTGCGTTCATAGTTTTCGTTCTTTCCTCGATCTCCTTTGGAGGAGAGAGAGACGTCTCCGAAAATAAGTCGTGTCGTGAAAATAGTCTCTGTCCCGAGAGGCGACTAAACGGCGCATCCGTCCACGATAGAGACGCAAGAAGCGGCGCGGCGCTTCGGAAAAGAGCCACTCGAACCCACGCGCTACATGGCACATAACGGATGTTGCTTCTACGCTGTTACTCACGACGACAAATGCACGTAGTCTGCGAACTTTCTAGAAACATGACACGTGCTTCGGTCCAGCTGCCTGGGACCTTGGCGAAGGTCGTGAATGGACGCTGTACTTGGAAGGGGTGGGCGGAAAGTGAGAACTACCCACTCGTTGGATGCGTACGGGGTAGTAGATAAGGAGATTTTTTTGTGAAACTAGGTCATGTTATTGTAGTATCTCGCGAGAGGATGATCCTAAACGTTAATACAGATTCAATAAAACAATTTCTTCATTTTAAAACTATTGTTTGTTTTGTTTAATGACAACGTTCCGACCGTGACAGAGTCCTCATCAGTTGAATAACTTAATTACATAACATTAAAATAACAAACATTTCACTTATCAAAACAACCATTAGTGTCTTCAAAGAAACAAGCATGTGTCCCCATGAGAGGACGTGTCATAACTGAAATTTCAGTTTTTGAGAGGAGGATATGTTGACGGATGCGAGTGCAGAGATGACATTTAAATATATCTCAAAGAAATCGTTTGAAAATGATGAAATTGTTTTATTGAATAAGTAACCAGACGAACTTGTCTCTATAATTATTACAGATTGTAATGATATAAGAAGGAACTTGCGTTCTGCAATCGCTACTATGACATGCTAGACACGCTAGACGTAACAAACCTGACAAATTTATAAAACGCAGGGAAGAAATTTGTTATATTTTACGTATATACTATGGTAATAGAGATAGTAAACTAGACATTACGATAGACGGAAGAATCGAGATACTACCGGTGACTATGACGGACGAGAAGCAATAATGTAAAACGAAAATTATGTAAAATTATAAAAAAAAACCTTGCAGTAATTTGTATCGCAAACAAAATATTCCAATCGCCTAAAGTATGGAAAGAAAAGAAGAAATTAAAAAAGAAATTTAAATTTTTGACTTTACGTATTATATTGTGCGTCGTTTCTTTGGTAAAGTTCAATTCACTACTCCGTACTTCCCTGGTCCGTATTAGATCTCTGGCTCTAATGCTTCAGCTTCCATTAATGTGTATTGGGCAAAAATGTAAATAGCGAAGGTCCCATTTAAGATGTTTCCCACGACTCCACTGTGGAGCATTTAACCAAGAATATTCATTTGCTCCGCAAACAATTTAATTTTCAAGCATGAGATCAAAACTGTAGGACGACAGAACATTCATAATACAAGCTTCACAATTTTTTATTTTGTTCAATCGACTTTCTCGTACCTTATGGAGGAAACACTTATTTCCAAAACGAACCAAATTTTAAATCATGAAAGTGATGGAAGTTTGCTTTGATTTGCAACATATTTTCTTTGGTATGTTTACATCAGTTTTATTTATAGGTCACCGGACATTTTAGAAATATATTTAATTTTGGACCAACTTAACATTTTGGTCCTATCCTCACCTTTCTCTTCGTATATCCTCCCGCGAGTGCTGCTACCTCCACCGTCGCCTCCATCTTCACACTTCAACAGATTTTCTTAAAACGGAATCGCCGGGTCTAACAAATCTAACATCGCCGACTGAGATCGAACAATTGTCTATAATTGTTCATGACTCACTATCGCGAGCCATATTATAATTATCATACCCTAACATACTAACATAAACGGTGGCGGAGAAAAGATTAAAGTGCGGAACAATATTTCTTTATAACTACCGTAAATATGAAGAGCGAAGGATACGGCTTATATTTTCGGAACCGCAATAATATTTGTAGAATTATGACATTAATTATTTTTTCGAACCCTTGTGGAACCAACTCCTTAAGTTTGGCCTTAATTTTTTCTGAGATTTGAGACATAAAACACGAAACCGTTGCGCTCGGCCGCTATGTTTGTGCATGCTCTTAGCGTTTTAAAAGATTCAAGCGAGTTCATGAACATTGTTTGTAGCATATTATTAACTGATAGATACAAATTAAATGATGTTTTCCTTCATTATTATTCATATTCTTGTGTTTTAAAACAATTGGAATTGTTATAAGGAAAACAATTATACATTTCTGTGATTAGACTACTTGAAGAGCTGGTCCCTCCGCATGTACAGTTGACCTGTCACGCTTGGCGAAATTGTGAAGAGCAAAATGACGGACGCGAAGTTGCCGACTTTGTTCACTACTTGAAAATGTATAAATGTTGTAGTATTTTTTCTTGTATGAATTTTTATTAGCATTCACAAAATGTACAAAACGAACACCAGTCTTAATTTAATTCACGATATTTCCCCACCATCATTACCATTACTAGTTAAGCGCGGTACAAGCAAGTTGCTATGAAAACTTCCCAAGCCTTGACACATCGAATTCCCCACTAGTTGCCGAGCACGTACGAGAAAGAAATATTGATAATAACGATGTTTTGTTGTATTAAGTGATTCAAATTTAGAATTATTATTTCACTAAGAGAATGAAGAGTATTATAAAATTATTTTTAAACTTTTTTGCATAGAAAATTTCCATATAATAACTAATTTCTTCTATTGAAGCTTTTGTTTCTTTTGAGCCGTTTCATTATGAAAACTTTCGAATACTTTTTACCTTTTAAGATGTATTGAAGCAGTGCACGTTTCACTACACGCTTATTATTATTATTATTACTACTATTGTTATTATTATGAATTTATCTAATTTCTTAAAGAACGAAAAAAGTCATTTAATTCAATTCACAATTTTTTTTCTTAATGCATTTAATTCAATTCCCAACAATATCCTTTGAATATTTAATGTGTATCCAATACGCTGGGTTTCCACGAAAAAATGTACAAGTGAGAGATAATTTCTAAAAAATTTATAAATTGATATAACGAAGATTTTTACCAAACAATTTTCATTAAAGATATACCCTTATCTCCGAACAGAGATAATCTCATATTAAAAAGTAGTTCATATTATTTCACCCATCTTCGAAAATATCTGAAAACATTTGAAGAATCAAAAGACTTAATAAATCAGTGGAAATTAAAATATCCGAGCAAATCTCTTTCAATAATCTCAGCTAACTTCACCCCTCACATTACAATTAGGAACGTACAACTAGTATCTACGATTCATGTACTTCCTTGTATAAAAACAATGTGCTCTTCTAAGTTACAATGTTATTCCATCTTTCGTATTACTTTCTTTTAGCTGCAATATTATCCTACATTTATTTTTATTCTATGCATATTCTATGGTGAGTAATATCTTTCTTGTACCTCCATGTGCGTCCAAATACGTCAAGTCGCTGGCAAATCAAACTTGCTCCCCGTGTTTTAACGTCAAAATAATTTACGTGTATGTAATGTCAATAAATAAAAAAAGTGAATGCGATTGTTTTGAAATTCTGTACATATAAATCATCCATAGCATTGGGGCTCACAATTTTCCTGTACCAAAACCTACTTAACCTAGTCCTGTCAATTTATTTAGTATTGCTATCCCAAACGCGTCAGAGGAGATGTTAACACAATATGTCACTCACGTGTAGTTTCCCGACCTGTATGTTCGGTGAAGGAGATATGAGGTTTCCCAGCTACTGCGTTCGGACGTGTTTATAAACAAACTTTGTAACCTTGACCAACAAATGAACTAGAACTCTATATTGGCAGACAGGGAGACATCGTCATACTTTACGATTGAATAATAATGATTGAGAAATTTATTAGAGTTAAAACTCGTTCCTAAATATGCATCCGTTAGAAAATATGATGTTTCACGTCATCTCTTCTGAATATAATAGTAAAAAAAAACTACTTGAGTTTAATTTCGACTTAAATTAATAAAATACACATGTCACAATTTTGGTAAAACAATTTAGATTGAAGATTCATTCGTGTGTTTAAAATCCAAATCGTCTATTAAAAATTAGGACAAGTGTATTTTATGTTATTTCTTTGAACCAAGATTAAACGCCGCTAAAACTCGGGTCGTTTTTTTTTTGCTATTTAAAAAGAAAATAATTTACTTTTTGATAATTTAACAGTTTGAATAGATGAAGTATACATTTTTTGGACATAAGATTACACAGTTCGGGGTGTAGGCAAACTTAATATCATTTCGTAATTGAAGAAGTAATCAAAATATATTTATTTTTTGTGCTGAATTTTTAAGTACAATGTTGTTGATTCTACATCGTAATTCAATACATTTTACTTATATCCGTTATGTCAATTAAATATTTAAAGAAAAACAAGGTTAATAAATGTTAGAAGCAAGGAAAAATATGTTCGAAATCTCACTTATGTTGCTTCGTGTTAAAATGTTCAAAATCAAAATTGTATGATTTTAAATAAGAATGGATTGAATTTGACGAATAAAATTGATTAACTGCAGTGCAAAATACATGTTATTCGAAACAAAAATTGTTCGGATTTTAAAGAATTACAACAATAGCTGAAAGTTTTTCCACAAACATTTTTTAAATGCGGAGAAAATTACCTTGTATGATTGTCTGAAAGATGTACAATAATATTTATCTTTGGAGAAACCTATCTGATATTTTCACCAATTTCCTACCACTAACAGCTACATCGTTCAGTGATAAAATAAAATAATTTAACTAACGAAAACTATAAATACGCATGCTTCATTCTTCTTTATTGTGCAGCTGGCGAGCGAGTTTTGCAGGTGTCTTAAATGTACTTCACACCTAGTGAATTACATCGTGCTTCTAATATTAGCAGCGCACTATGAGGAAGAAGTAACTTTATCATCTAAAAAAAGATTACTGATATGAAATATAAGACTTTTCCTGTAAAATAACGAGATGACTAAGCAGAAAAAACCTAGTAATTTCCGCAACATTGTTCGCCGTCTTATTCTACTTCCACGGTATCTAAGCTTCATTATGATGCATAATCGTCTAATCTGACAGAACATATGGCCGTCACACCCAGTGCTTTCAGAAAGTAGGTCAACGACCCATCCCTCTTGCTAACATATACAGTCCCCTGTAGACTGGCGGAGGCCTTATCTTTGCGGCCGGTAAGCACTCACACCCTTGTGGTGTCAGGGATAGCGATGTCAGTAAAAGTTCTGAGTAACATAGCATCAGTGTGTCAAAGTCGATCGGATCGAAATATTGGTCAGTGGTGTACGTGACGTATGACCTCGTGGGACATCTTTGGTTTTGCTTAACATGTTTCTCATCATGTATATGCAAGTGTGTCTTGCAAAATACTGACAATAAATCAGTTTAGCGACTATAAGTTAAATACCGCATTGAGAAGACAATCGTTTGACACAAAGATTTGGAAAACGCCTGTTGAATGTGAACGTCGCGTAGCGTCGTAGGGACTCACAGTGAAATATGGCTCGCAGTCCAGAGCGAGTGCGCCACCTCCGGCAACTTTTATTTCTTTTTTGAGGGAAATTCAAAAATATTCCATGCATATGGATGTGACCAGGAATTTTACATCTGTTGATGTCAGAGTAACTAGTATCTCTTGGGTTAGAGAGCGATAGAATGTAGCTATGAATTCATCATTATTTAATATATCAGAACGTTTTTCATAGATATTCTGTTTTTTACACGATACATTTTTAATATCATCAAATATTTGTTCATCATAATATTCATCAGAAATTTATTCATGAAAATTTTTTTGAAGTTAATTGATTTATTATATATTATTACATTTCAACTGTAATAGTATGTTTAATTCTTATTCATATAATTATTATTGAGTATCTCAAGTCTTATACAATAGATATAGATGAGGAAACCACCTTTTTTCTATCGTCCAGTGAAGCAAAATTTTTTAATGTGGCTCTTATATTGAGAATGAAAACAGCAGATTCCAGTACGAAAAAGTGAGAAAAATTGTTTACAAAATTCAGTGGCAATATTCTCCTTGATGAGCTGCTGATACGTGAGTGAAACTTTTACAATAGTTTATTCCATTAAAATGGTACAAAATTTAAAAAATGAAGCAACTGTATTAAAACAGTTTTTTCGAATATTTCTTGAACAAGTTAAATTCGTCGAACGATCTCAGGAAATTATTTGCGTTATGTTGAAAGTGAATGAAGTTTAATTTTTGAGAAGTGTTTATCTGGAAAAATTTTATTTTTCTGTAATAACTATATGTCAGAAATAAATTGAGGTTATTTCATAAATTGGTATTGTAATGAACAGATTTCTCACATACTTTTTCCATTGTAGTGTTTGTAAATGGGAATTGAGTGTGGTATTGAAGCTTATCTACATGGAGCGATAGGAGGTAGGTATTAAGGTTGAAGGCTATTGTTAGTAGATGGGTCGGTTATCTGGGCTTACCAACAACTTGACCCTACGTGGAGGGGTTAGTAGAAATGGTTAGTAATAGTTAGAGTTATTGATACTAGCAGGAGGTGGATAGAGGAAAGAGGGTTCTCTTTTCAGTAGTCACAGCTATATGAACTGGGACATTCATGTGAAAAGCTACAAATATTTTCTGGCCCCACTGTGAATGGAACCTGAGATGACTCGGTGAAGTGCAAGAAGCAGAGGGAACCAGATGGAATGTTTCAGACAGTTGAGAACGAACTGAGAAAGCTTGTACTGTACGTACGTTTCTCAAGGAGTATTTATAGGTTTATTCAAAATACTCCTATTTCAGGAATCAGCATCAGTGCAAATTATTTCTCAAAATGATGCTTTTAAAGGACAATATGTTTGGTTGACCGAGTTTCATTGTAAGAGAAAACAATCATTTGTTGCACTAGGAGAGACACTAAAAGATTTTTATTCTTCTTTTGAGGATGTTTCATTTTCTACTTTATTTAATTGTAGTTATAGATAAATTTCTTACTAGAAGTCACAGTAACATTTTGACCAAGCATCATTCAAAAGGAATAAAATTTGCGGGATTTATATTTTCATTTAGTTATTTAAAGAATAGACAAGGTTTGAAATTCACAAAATAGATAATGTCAATTGACACGTAAGAATATTTTATTTTTCGCATGATGCAATGTTGGGGAGGTATATGTTTTCAGGGAAAAATAATTAATCTCTTTATGTAATTATTAAACTTCAAAACATTACATAAAATAAACTATGCAAGTTTTTTATCATTAAAAGCGATATGAGACACGCATATAAATCAGTGAACAAAGGAAACGTTAATTAAAAATGTAATTATCTTCGCGCGAAATTCCGTACTGAGGAAATTCAGTGGCAAAGCATCGTAGCTCATTAGAGAACCATTTTGAAAGACGAATAATAGCATTTGTGACGAGGATAACGAGGACGTGTCCTTGTCATTCCTCATCCTCATCCTCATCCTCGATCACCAAGCACCGCGGTTGAAGCGGACATGCCTGACAACCAACGCTCGTCCAACGCGTGATATGTAGGTCGACGAGGTGGAAACGGCTGCTGCTGTTGCGAGGGTGAAAACAAATCTCTCACTCGAGTGATTGTGAATTGAACTGAATTCAGTCAAAGGAAGGGAGAGGTTCCGGAAGGGTTTGTAGGTCGAAGGTACCAAGTTATACGTCTGCACCTTCATTGTTTTCGTATTTACATTCCTTATCATATATGCGTGTTCCACCTATGTGAGGTGACAGGATGAGCAAGATAAGTAGAATATCGTTGTTTAAGAAACAACTATGACTAATCTACATTTTTTTCGGAAATTGTGTTTTTGTATCTCCATGGAAACATGCATTTAGCTTGTTCTCACGACGTAGTTCGTCGAAAATGCAACAGAATAAGCTGATGTGGTCTTTTTCCACTAAACATCGCCTATTTCCAGTACATTAACTAAATATAACCTAGTTTATTAACGTGGTAATTTTGCAACTGCTTCTTTGAGAATAAAGTTTACTTATTAATTTATTCATAATGTTAAAACCGGTGATATTAAGTAAGTATTTCAGCTTTTCTGGAAAGTTTTCTTTTTTGTCACCTAGGCTGTGGAGTTTCTTAAGCGACTGTATATACTGGAACGTACACTTGCTGATATGTAGGTGAGCATACGGCTATTAGAACAACACGGTAGATATCACAAGGGAGGTGCGCCGTAGATAGTGGCGCCCATGACGTCTCAGATGCAACTGAATCAGCTTATTATTGGGTGAAACATGCTTATCGTGACTGATTCACGTGACTATGTTTCATTTCTTTTTCTATTCATAAGTTTTGTGGATTATTTAAAAGCGACTCCCTACTGAGTAAAGTTGCTCTCAGGAAAAAGAAAACCCAAAAATATATACCTCAGGAAAACTTCAGGATTTGGCTGAATTTTTCCTGCGGTTATTTGGAACAAAACTTTATAAACCTCAGGAAACCTCAAGAGAAATTCTGAGATATTTCTGAGGTTTTATGGACAAAACAGAAAACCTCGGGATATACCTTGAGGTTTCCTGAACCTTGAGGTTTGGAACAACTTCATAAAACATCAGAAAACCTCAATGGAAATCCTGAGGTTCCATGGACAAAATCTCATACGATCAGAAGCAACCTGAGACAAAACCATCGGTTATCACATGTTCACTAGATTATTACTGCAGAAGTAAAATACCTCTTTCGAAGCAAATAATGAATGCCCTGGTTGCATTGCATTGTTCAGTGATACAAGTGAAAAGGTATAAGTACATAATTAAGATTTCAAACTATTTTATTATTGGTAACACCTTTTTTTAATAATATACAATAAGTGTTCAATGACTTAATTTAAAATTCTGATTTCAAGTTCGCCTTTTCGATATCTATAATTATTTTGGCATCAGGAGTCTTTTTAAAATTTCCTAACTTGTTCTGGATACCAATGCGGAGGGATGTCCTGAATAATAATAATAATAATAATAATAATAATAATAATAATAATAATAATATTAATAATAATAATAATAATAATAATAATAATAATAATTTCATGTTTTTGTTGACCCCGTTCATCATATAAGATAAAGGTTGTTGAGTCAACAATCTTTATCTTAAGTAATAGTAGTAGTAGTAGTAATAATAATAATAATAATAATAATAATAATAATAATAATAATAATAATAATAACAGGAGTTTGTACTACATTTCTGACAATAAATATATTTTTACATCAAAATTTTAACCAAACGTTGGGGGGTTCAACGTTTTGCTGTCTATGCTGTCAGAATTAATATTTGACGTGGTATGTTCGTTGAGAGAAAATAGAAAATTGTGTTCATAATTGCATCCCAGAATGACATTTAATTATAATACTAAATATTAAAAATATTTTCCTGATTAAAGGAATATACCATTTAATATTATACAAATTTTTTGATGAAAAAAAAAGAATATAGTGTTTAAGTAAATAAAAATGACCCATTCCTTTTATTCGTTAAGCAACATTTTGCCAAACGCCATCGCATGCCGGCATTTTGTCTAATGCCACCCCATTGCTCGAAAGTGTATAGAAAATGGCCTGTGGACAAATATAATTTGGTCTAGCTGCTAACCCTAACACAATCTTGATGAAGTCCAAAAAATTGTTTGTATCTGGACACTCAAATTTCTGCCAATTTACTTCACTAACTTCAGATGAACAGTAATTTCTATGCTCAGTCATCTATATCAACATGATAATCTCAAGTTTTCAGTTCAAGACCAGAACATTGAATTTTAAAGTATTCAATGGAAGAGTTCAAGAACAAGTCTCAATAATAATTTAAAATGCATTCATATCGAGACCAATGAGCAAGCTTTGTATTCACAGATAAAATCCATATATACCCTGCACTGCAATGGTATTTAAAATCACATAATTCTCACACTTGAATTCATTATTTATTTACATTTCTAGCAAACTGAGGTCACACTTTCCAAAAATACATGCTTAATACATGACCTTATCATCACAGAGTAAAATCCAGATACTTATTTGTTTCTTTGGCTATACATATTTGTCTACACTTCACCAGTATGTAAAAAAATTTTGGTTATGTTGCTCTGATATCACTTTTTAATTTTTTCCCAAAGTTTGCTTCACATCTCCAATGGATCCTTCTGTTGTTTGTTTCTGAAGGTAAATGAGGGAACACATAGGAAACAGTTCATGGCACAATTTGTAATTTATTACTATCGTCGTATTTCATCTTCCCCGCAGCATCCTTGTAGGTCTTTATGTTAACATCTTTATTATCTTGGAAATGAACACCAGACCATTTTGTAGGCTTCCAATTCTTCCCAGAAAGTTTCCATGGCATCTCTCTTTAATGGGATTTCCTAGAAGCGTATTTCAGAAATTACAAGAAAATTATTACATGACAGAAAAACATAAAATATATATCAAGCATTATAGGTTAAGTTTATCAACACTTGCTTCGTATCAAAATAATCCAATATGTTAATGTCGTATTGATCTTTCATAGCTTGATAGCAAATGAATAAAATCAATGTAACAAAACGTATCTATATACTTCTAGTACAAACATTAGGCATCGACAATGAAGATACGTTTAAGCAGCCCGAAGAAAATTTTTCTCGCCGATTTGAGAAGGATATCGAACACGAAACACAAAACCAAAAACCCTCGTATCTTCATGATTCACGGAATAAATTTGTATTTGAGACACATAATCAGTACTTAATAACTTCACGACGCCGGGCGCACCCGATGTGAAATGGAAATTTGGATTTGAACCACAGACTACATAGGGTTTGAACAAGTCAACAAGTGAAGAAGGAGCCCACCAGTCAACTTGGTGACGCTGCAAATTGCGGCCGTATTGACTTTTTGCCACTGATTTACAGAAGTATAAATAAATTGATATAAGGCAGCGAATGCACATATATGTTAAAAGTAAAGGAATGAACGATAAAAATTTGTTTTGTAAAACCGCTTCACAAATGCACGTTTTTGTAGTTGTCATGGATGTCTGTGTGTGTCCATAAATACATATGAAAAAATTTACATCTAAATACATGGTAGTACGTGTACAAATACATGTCATTNGGGGGAGCGTGGGGGGGGGGGTCAGCCACTCCCCCACTTTTTAAAGGGAAGATACAAATTTCATTTTTAACCGTCTAAAACCGGGAAGAATAAACAAACATTACACCATCCTTGATGTGGTAATCACCAGTATATGCAGGAAATATGCAAAAAATGTCATGTTAATGAGAATTGTCAATAGTTTTTTGCCCCCCCCTTTTTGATTCCCAATCACCGCTACTGTCCAAATTTAGCGCTTTTACCGCACAAAAATCTGTCTAAATGTTAAAATGCGCTATTTTCTCGTATTTTCGTAAAAATGCCTTAAACGAAGAATAGCAAAAAATGGTCTCAACTTAAGCGCTCATATCTCGGTTTCTGCGCGTCTGACTAAAAAATTACTCATAACCAAATTTGTTGTAAATTTTGTCAGTTACAACTTTTTTATATCTCGCGTAGTTTTGTATATATTTACAAAAACCCATTTTGCCGCCCCTTTTGACCCCTCAGGGGAACTCACTGTTCCGCTGGAGTGTCCAATTTTCTTTCCCCATTAAAGTGACCCCGAAATCTAATTTTTTGCCAAGTCTCTTGTCTGGAAGATTTTTGTCCAGTCAAAGTTCTTATTTAATGGTATACATTTGCAATTTCATTCTCTGCTGTCTCGTACAGCATTCTTCTGTGGTTTACGTACTGTTCACGTTTCCGGAGTGGTCTGTAGTCAAACCACAGAAGACCGTTGAACAAACGCACTCGAAAGTGCGCTCTAGAGGGTAACATTTTCATAAGAGGTGATAATCTCAGAAAACTTTTAAGGTAACTTCAGGAAACCTCAAAAGACTGTGAGAAAACCTCAGGAGTTTGAAACCTCAGAAAACATGAAAAAACCTCAGAAAATGCTGACGTTTTCTGAAATAACTTCACAAAACTTCAAAAATCTTCAGAAATTCTGAGGTTCCTTTTTCTGAGGGTGTGTACAAAGTGTTCAGTTTAGTTGTGTTATATTCAATTTTTATCACGTCTCTTAATATGCTACCGCGAGATGTTCCAAAAAAAAAAACTTGTAAAGGTAAAGACATTTTATTCTGTATGTTCACGAAAGATTATGAAATTCAAGGAAACTTGACTGCACGCGTTTTGGAACGTGCTGATAAATTTTGTATTGAATATGCACGTGTATGTTCGTATCATTTTGAAGAATTTGATTTTGAAAGAGATTTTAAATAAAAACTTTTGAAAAATTTTTTTAAAATCAGTTGCCTTTCCCCACAGAAATCCCTTCAGTCACGACTGGTGTTGAAAATGAGAGGAAACATGGACGATGATTTGCACGATGGAACTGATACTAAGATATATCAAACAAAAACTATGAAACGAGTGAGTTAAACAATATTTCTACTTCCCAGTGGTGTTAATTCTGAACAATTAAATGACTTGAGAGAAAAAATATTTAGAAACATTTGTAGAATTAGAAGGTGTTAGGGTTGAAAACAGAGGTTTCAAGGACAAACTATGCAAATTTCACGATTTTTTTTCTTCAAAGTGTCAAATAAATTATGGAGAGTGTGATGTGACCTTGATGGCGAGGGTGAAATTCACGTAGTCCTAAAACATTTTGAATATTGCGTTACAATTTTACAACAATTCTGTCTAAGTGAAATTTTTTGTAGAATTGAATCTCTAATGAACTGTATCAAATGAGTTTTAATAAATTCCTATCATATAGACCATTACTCTCTCATTACAAATGTTTTTAACGTCGCTAGTTAAGCCAATGTTTGAAGGTAAATATGGTTTCGTTTCCAGATTACGAATCGCAGATTTTCGAATCCTGATACTTGGTTTCGAAACCCTGTGCTGAGGTGCCCCAGTTTGTTGCTATCTAACTTTAAGATGAGAGTAAATTGATACAAGCCAATGCTGTTATTTAAACTTCAAAAAAGAAACAGATCATGCATTAATATTTTTCTCTTCCTGGTGTGAATGACACTGTTGGAAGTACAATTCTCTTTCATTCTAGTCTCCCTGTTTATTTAAAAACACTCTTAAAAATTAATTCCTCGGGAATGTTGGTATGCAAAAGTAGGGTTCCCCGTGCACGCTAGAGCAAGAGCGTTAGTCCTGAGGGGAATAATAACGAAGTATTACAAAGCCGGCGACGTAGCAAAAACGACGAAGATGTGAGACCGATGCCGTAACTCTCAATTTGAACGCGGTCACTAATTTGCTGAGAGGACGTGACCAAATATCATTGGAAATAAGTAAACCACTTCGGAATTTGTCAATACACATTCTACGTAGCACTAAACAAGTAATTTTTTCTGAATCCTAACAGTCAATGTCCGTCGATTTGAATTCATGAAACCGTCTTTATTGAAATGAACTTACGGAAGTCAATAAAACAAAATTAAAAAAATAATTTATTGACTCTTGATATTACACAACCACTCATTATTTTATTTTATATAAGAGACTTATATAACTCGATGAGGATTTTCCAGTCTCCCATTTGGGACTATGCCCCAACAGGTGGATTTCACACCCAGACCCTCTTTGAGGAGCTTCCCCAGTGGGTATCTCATCGACAACGACGTGTTGCCTTAATCACGATCTAATGTTCTTTAATGAGGATACTTTTCTAATTTTAACATGGTTTAGTGTGCTCGATATAAATAAAATTGTAATTGGGCACATCTTTGTGTCACGGGCTATTCATTCACTTAATTTATGTCTTTTGGCGAGGTTCGGGCCATGAGGCATACTCTTACGCCTAATCGTCAGACTTGGGAGAGAGAATTGGGAAGGAGAGATTATGGGTTGACGGGAAACGTATGGTACGAAACCGACATTTATCTGGAGTAGATGAGAGAAACTCCAGCAGAAATCCTCACATGGTTTGGCAGAACAGGGATTGAACCCACGCTCCCACTCAGCGGGATCGTGGAAGTGCAGACGCTACTAATGACACGATGAAATTATTTTTTCAAATTGGTTAGTGTGTGTTAGATTCTCTGAAATGGTACTACAAAGTGAGATACTTGCCATTTATCATAATAAAGTGAATTATTTGGAATATCTTTGCATGGAAATCGGAGAAATGAAATCAATTAAAATACTTAAAATTTCAAAGGAATTTTCTTATGAATTATTCCTACTGAAATGCAAAGTATGGTTAATATTGATGTATAACAAGAGAAGAATAACAATTTAAATGGGCTGTTAATGAGTGGACATGAATCTTCACTCGCTTGACTGTTGACTGTGAAGCTTATAAATGTGTCCGTAGTATTTNACTGTGAAGCTCATAAATGTGTCCGTAATATTTGAGGCGGGCAATTCACTGAACGCACAGTCTGTGTGACCTAATTGTAGAAGTGAAACTATATAATTGGAATGAAGAACATGCCCGGATTTTTTTTTACTTTTTAGACCAACGAACCCACTCGCAGGTCGAATTTTCACTTCCGAGGCAAGACACAACGGCGAGATTACGGATGCACCATTTCAAAAATGCGCTTTTAAAATCTATACCATACTTCTAAATGTTACGATTCAAAGATGTTTTTAGTCTTTGTTAAAAGCACCAAACAGAAAAGTATTAAATTTGTTGATGATTGATTTTTTCTTTCCTAAATAATGCTCTTAAATTTTCATATTTTAACACTCCTATTTTTAAAAACTTTTTTTTTTCAATAATGTAGGTAAACCTGTGTAGATAGACATACGCTGTCACGGACTTTCTTGTAGAACTGTTAGAGGCGAACAACATTGACATTTATAGTTGTCACCTATCTCTAACCGTTTAGATGGCGTAAGCGTATATACGTTTTTTTTTTCATTTTCATTGACATTTTATGGTCAAAATCATTTTCTACCTTTCTTTTCACTCAGTTTTCAAATAAAAGTTAGCCTATGTTTATCCTGGGCATCTTAACTATATCCTTGCCAAATTTCATTACGATTGGTTGAGTGGTTTAATCGTGATACGTAACAAAGAGACCGACACGCTTTCGGTTTACCCATGTATATATTAGTATGGAAGTAGGGATATAAGTATCCCGGGCAGCGCCAAGCGAAATAAGCTAAAAAAAATCCAAACCTGTTGACAAGTGTTTTAAAACCAGAATGTCCACTAATGATTGTTTTACTTTCTTTTTTTTTTCAAATCCTGTACAACGTTGGGTAGTTCAGCAAGTTCTATTGTATTGACATAATGGCTATAAAGTTGGTGCAAAGATTATGAATCTTTTTTGTGTGGAGCGGACCGACTCTTCCTTCCAGGAGATGCAGAACGTGTTTTCAATTCCTGTCATCCAGAGGTGGGATTTTCTCTGGAGACCGTCGGTAAAGAGGGAAGATCAACAGCTATCCTTTACGGAGCGCCGCTCATCGAGGTGGAATATTGACTATCATCCGTCAAGAGACGAATATAACCCAGATTCCACTCCTTCATTAAATATGATCCCAATGCTGCAACGTATTAGGGTAGGTCTTCGCTTCCAAGTGCCAGATCAATCTTCACTGCGACCTACAATGTAAGTATGCTAAGCGTTCTCTGCTTACTATGACTCATCGGTGGTACGCAGTTCATGCTAACATCGTTCTTAATAGTAAATGGTCTAAGATTTTCTATAAATAAACTATATTGTCAAAAAACTTCGGATGACCACGTGAGGGATAATAAACTATATTATTCTCCAGAAGCAAGCAAAGGGACATCCCATCAATTCCAATCGGTGACACATGGGTAGTGGCGGATTTAATATTTATAAAAGAAATTGTTTAATTAAGACGTACTGTTATCCATTTATTATTCGGAAATAAATTGTAGTTCTTTTGTGCAGTACAAATTCGAGATTAATGAAACAAAATTATCAGTGACGTTCCATGGAAAATCCACCCATATCTGAAGGAAAACAGGAGAAAAACCGGGGTCAGGATGGAGAGTAATCAAGAACTTTACCCCAGGGGAAAAATCGTTGAATAACGATTTAAGTATATGACAATAATTTTATTGTAAAAATGCCTGTCTGTTACAAACTGCTTACGATAACGAGAAGTACGATAAACTAATTCTCTCCCCGGAAGCAAGAAGGGACCATCCAATCAACTCGGAACAATGTTCCTCAGACACAGGCGATTTAACCTTTGTCAAGGAATGTAAATATAAAAATAAATTATTATTATTATCGCTCGTTACAAAATAATGTTAATTCCTTAATATTATAATTCTTCGTCTTTTGATTCTGTCATAATATATCTGCTTCACTTTTGTCTTTCATCGGAGGCCATTGATGTGCTGCTAGGGAAGAAAGCTCACTGTGCACATTAGAAATGGTCACAACGCTAATTCGACTACGCTTTCATGACATTGGAATGTAGAGACTAGGATCGTATACCCACCTCCGGCAAATATTAACCACTTGACGCTAAGCAAGATGAAGCGCTGCTTACCTGGTGCTTTAAATTCCTTGGATCGTTCAAGGAGATACTCTTGCGCGCTTTGGTAAATTAATGGTTCTATGAATTAGTACGTATTAAACATGAAGGATTATAAATTCATTTAATTATGAAACAAAGAATTACGAAATAATTCCAGAGTAACAACTTTTTCCAATATTATATTTTCAACTTATATTTTAAACGCACAAATTATTAAAGATTATTAGTTGTGTAGTATTAAGTAAATGACCGTTATCTGGTAGGTACAGGAATATTACAGTTTCAGTTATAAGGTATTTATGAAAATCGAAATAGTAAATAATGTTGTTGTTTTTCTATATCTTGGGATAACGGTTTTGCGGGTACATCTTAAGTGTAGCAGTTATATACTCACCAAATTTTCAATGCAATTTGTATCTTTCTCTGGTCTATATTTAACAAAACAGTATTTTATAACAATTAAATACACAAGTATCCTTAAAATGTACCAGCCTTATTTGGTTTGGTTTGTTTCGTAAAATGTTTCCCCGAGAATGATAGAAATCGTACCGCAACAGTGGTGAGGGTAGAAGTGTTTTATTTACGACTTATACACAAAACCATCTTTCTTATATGAATATTGAGATAAAAAACAAGATATAATATGCTTATAATTTTTATATTAATTAATTATAATATAATTCGTCTTATAAGAAAGTTTTTTAAGAAACGATCCGATTCCCTGTTAATATATAAAGTGTAAAAAAGGAAAATCATAGATGAAATAAAATTACTTATTCTGTGATTTTATTATTTACGTATATTAAGATAATGTAATGAGTAAAGAATAATGAAGAGTGTTCCTCTAAATTCAACTCTTCGTAGGAATCTTGAGAAGAGCTCTGTCTTGGAGCTGTGCTTTCAAAGCGTGAAACCGCGATATTCCTTAACAAGGATCTGGAGATGCACTACTCCACTTCCCACCCTGCCACTCAGGGAGAGGAAGAAGTGAAGTGCAGAAGTGGAGGGAAGAAGAAGTGGTTGTTGCGGTGACTGTGTCCCCATTCCCACGGATGTGGGTCACTCGCATTGTCACCCAATGCTTCAAGAATGCACTCTTTGTCCCCAATCGAACGATTAGCCCCTCGAAGACGGTTACTCCAATCCTTATGTTTGTCGACAATTTTTCCCTTTCTTCTTCTTGTCTACGTCGAAATGGTGGGATTGGGATTAAGGGAACTGTATCTGCGAGTGCACTAAAGGAAATGTGATGAAATATTAACATGACACTAGAGATTTGAGTACAACTATTCTATGACTTAATTTTTATTTTACTTCTACAAATCCTTAATTTAATTTTTCGAGGTCAATACATCAAAAAATAATACACATTATTTTAACGTGAATAATCTTTTTGCCCAATCATCTTGTATTCCCTCTTAATAATATCCTTTATTTTAATCCTGCTATTGATAACACAAGCACATACAAAAAAAATTGGATAATTAAATTTTTTTATTGTCTTAATCGGTTTCAGTGTCCCAAAATACATAGGGATTGTAGAGTTCACTTTCTGGGTTTCGATTAATTTTGTGTGTGTGCCTTTGTAATGAGTTGTTCATTTGTGAGGAAAAGTCGTTAATAAAACAACGTTTCGGTATAATTTTCAGTCACATTTAGACCGAATCATAACATCGCTCGAGGGTAATATTGTGAGAAATGAATAATTAAATTAAATTAATTGGATTGCTTGCAAAGTGTTTAGAATGTCAATACTGCCAACATTTGGCTTTAGGGAAATTGACTCCCTATTTTAATTATGTCAAATGAAATATAGAGCAAACTGTTAATTACATTCAATGTTGGGTAAATTAATGAAACATTTATAGAATTATTACGGTCGATTCAATTACATTAATGCCACAAATGAATTATAATATTTTAGGAATATTTTTGTTTGTATCAGAAGATTCCTGACGTCTGCGGGATAATTAGTCAAGCTCTTCACTTTACCCCGAATGTAAATAATCTTATTTTTGACGATATGTTTTTTATCACTCATATTATCTGTTTTTTTCGTATTGACATCAGCAAAATATTAGATTGTTGCCATCAAATGTGAATTGCAAATACGCCATATTAATAACGACTTCAATACGGGTGAGACATTTCACAATAATTGTGGAAAAAAATATTACGTCTTGTATTTTCAGGTAAATAGTAAAAAATATCATGGTAAATCATCTTAAATATTGTTGATATTTTTCATTGTTGTAAAGAAAGAAAATCTTCACAGATCAAATCCACAACCAGTTTTCCAATTTTTGACAATTATGTATGGTTAACTGATTAATATATCGCAAGTGGATAATTGTTCTGACACCTAATTTAAAAACTGATATAATTTAACAATTGGGGTATTATAAATTAAAATACAAGTCTGGATGCAAAAAATATGGATGAAGAAAAACAATGAACTAGTTTTGTGTTATATATAAACAAGCACGTTGAATGAAAGGTTTATAAATCGCCTTTATAATGAAGAAACAAAACTTCATCTTATTAATAACTTTATTTTAATTCAAAATTTATTTTCCTAGCATGGGTTCTAATAACATTGACGTTGGCGAGCTCATGCCCCAATTAAAACATTCATCGGTCCAACGTGAACTAGGATGAATAAGTTTTTAAAAATGTAAAAGATTGAACATTTTTTACTTTGATTATTTTACCAAGTTATCTTCCGATTCTATTAAAAGTGTGATTGACATTCCCAAGCTTCTCTTTCAAAAAAGCAAACATTGAAAATAAAGCGACACTACTGTCTTCTATAAATTAAATAGTTTTGATGTTAATACAAAATAAAAAAAGTCATTGGGATACATAAGTCCCCCACAAATTGGACGAAACAGTTTCGGTCATTAATCATTAACTTAAAAATTGGATTCTGAGCAAATTGCTATCTTCATGTCAGCTCGAAAACATGAATCATTAAATTCCCTACACATATGTACAATGGGTGATAAGTATGATACATATGGTGATTTATTTAAGCTTGTGAATAAAATTAGAAAAGGATCACATTTGAATTTTTGGGAAATGGAAATGAAACAATTTATTTTTATTCGAATTTCAAGATCAATAAAAATATTATTATGAATGTGAAGAAATTATAATTTCGTTTACTTCATTAATTTGGATAATTTCATTTATGAGAATAATCCAGAACTGGAGAAACTTATTTAATATCTAAGAATTTGATATTATTTTTTTAAATATGAGAAATGGCTTCTGAAATTCTTTCACTGTCAGTCTGGTTCAATATTTTCCTCTGCGCACTACAAATATTGACACTTAATGTTCTCGCCACACATTATCTTTTTAAAGTCATTTCTTGAATGAAGACTCGTGGTATTAGATCGATATAGAAATTATCCCCGGCGGCTTGCTTTATAGTATTTTCACGGAGAACATATTTATAATTGCTCTACTGTTGAAGCTAATGAAATAAATTTTGTTTTCAACCGCTGATGTTGCTAGCAATTAAAACCTCAATTAAGCTTGTATATTCTTCGTTGCAAAGTGGTCAGGTTGGCGTTCCCTTGTATTTATCTCGAGAAAAATGGAACTTTGACATTCCCCAGATTCGAGAGTGAAGCTTTCCATATTGTGGAAGATTGCATCTCTAGGAAGCGAAGTTGAAGACAATCTCTGATAGGGTTATAACCCTATACTACTGTACTAATGATTTTTTTAGGGAGATAAGTTACTGATTTTCAGTAAATGAGTATGTAATTGAATTAATCACTGACCATGGTAACTTCAGTCCATATTTGAAAACAAAATGGACAAATGAGAAGATCATGTGTGTGTCTACGGTGAGGGAATAGAATTCTCGGATGATATATAGTGTGTTTGTGAATATATATCGATATATAAAAAATCGATAGTATCAAAGGAGACCCGCGAAGATATTGATAGATACATAATATTACTAGCAACATTACGAGATGCAATAAAACATGGATGAGAGTTGTATCACGCAAATAAAAGAAGACAAAAAGATTGAAACGGAAAAAACGAGATGGGCTAAAAATCTCTAGTAATATCATTAAGGAACAGGGTATAGAGAGTTCAAGAAAATAAATAAAACAATTCATTAAATTAAATTATACTATTATATCAGCAATTAAAGTAGTTACACGAGAGTTCTCCGCTTAGCAGTTGCCGGGGATGATGGCATGAATGTGTGCGCAGTAACCCTAGGAAAAACACGTTACTCTGTTGAGCAACTAGAACCACTGCTGTTTTGGACGCCACTGTGAGTCGACGATTGAGAGATTTCTTAAATATTTTACTTTCTATTGTGAGGGAATTATCAACGGTAACGTTTTTTTTTTTTTTTTTTCGTTTTATTTCAGTCAGAAGCCAATTTGACTGCTCTGTCTGGATTCAAAGTTGTTACAGAGCCCTTACGTAATTTACTTTCTGTCTCTTGTTTTATCACCGCGTCCTGATAGCGCTACTTCATCCACTTACTTCCGCCGCATCCTCCTCCCGCCCGCCGTGATGCTGTCTTCCCATCATCAATTTCTCGACTCCTATTTTTCATGTTTTTCTCTGATCACATCACATCTTTAATTTTGTAACATACTCCTCGAAATTTTCATACCATCCTTTCGTTCCTATCAATTGCTTCATATCTCTCATCCCCTTCTTTCTTTATGTAATCTATATATCTCACCCTCTTCTTTCCACAGATAGGACAATCCCGTAGGGGATGAGCTATATCCTCTTCCGGTCCATCACGTTTAAAGACATTCCTTTCTCGCGACATCGTCTTCTTTAAATACTTTCCGGAATTTCCACTACCTATGTTTTAACGAAAATTCCACTGATTTTATTAATAATTATTATTATAATAATTTATTAACCTGAAAGTGAGAAATGCCAGGAGGTAGATGAAAGAGAAGATATAATACAATAATAACTGTTTAAATAACAAATCTTCAACCAAATATCTATGAAATTTACACACAAACTGAATAAAATGCTTAGAAAATTAATACACATGAAACGAGGAAAAAATTACACTTAAGAAGTTAATAATATAAATGAGGCCGATATGTGTGCATATTCATATATGTACACAAACACATTTCCGCTTACAAACAGATACAGATACACACTCATACGTACAGACATGCTGCAATATACATATATATCATCGCTCCTCCTATATCCTTAACGTAAAAAATTGTTGCTATAATAT